>PVLC010004880.1:7924-81059 GCA_004027655.1 Graphiurus murinus | reverse complement strand
GTGGTGGGGCACGCTTGTAATCCCAGCATTCGGGAGGCTGAGACCGGAGGATCCGGGTTCGCGGCCAGCCTCAGCTACCTAGTGAGGCACTCCGCAACTCAGTGAGACTCTGTTTCAAAATAAAGAATAAAAAGGGGCTGGGGGTGTAGCTCGGAGGTAGAATGCCCCTGAGTTCAATCCCCAGTACCGCAAAAAAAAAAAAGAGACTGGGGATGTCGGAGATAGAATGCCCCTGAGTTCTATCCCCCATACAAAAAAAGGGGGGAGCTGGGGTGTAGCTCAGAGGTAGAATGCTCCTGGGTTCAATCCCTGGTACTAAAGAAAAAAGAATTGGGCAGAGCTGGGAAAAGGGCTCCGGAGCACTCTATGCACTTCCGTTCCGGGGGAGGCTCCTCAGGACCTGGCTTGCCGGGATAGGACACCTGAGCCGCCACCGCTGCTGGCACAGGGCCTCTGGAGCTCCCTGCCCCCCTGCTGCCCGGGTCTCAGACTTGAGATAATTTAGAACATTCTCTTGTCTAGAAAGTGGGGCAGATCTCGTTTGCTTTCTCTGTTGTATATGATAGGAAAGAATTCAAGCCCCACCCGTCCCTCTCCTCTCAGGAAGCAGCCAGCATCCCATCCCATCCCGGGTGGACAGGCGGCAGCTGCGGTCCCCTGGTGACTTCTTCCACCACCGTCCTGCCACCGGCACAGTTGCCTGCTGCGCACGCAGGAGAATTCAGAGGGAAGAGTTCCTCCGGCGATTATCTTTCCATACTGAGTCACATAATTTCGCTTAATTGCTGGGTAAAGATCTCGGGAAGAGAAGCCAGCAGTGGATGATAGAGAACATGCCAGATCATTTCTAATCCCAAGCAGCAGTGAGGCGGACCAGAATACCCGGCTTTATTGTGAAACAACTCAGAAACAACCTCCCTTTAAAAGGCAGAGGTTCTAAACTGCAGCAAAACTTTGTCAACCCACCCTGGTGCCTACCTCCTGGGCTCACCTCCCCCATCCCACCCGCTGGTCTTTCTGCAGACTCAGCTTCTGGACGACAAACCCTGGGATCACCTGGGTCCTGGTCGGATGCCTCACAAAGAGGGCAGGCCCAGAGGGAACCTGGCACGGGGTCACAGGATGCCTGAGCTTCAGAGGTGACGTCGTCAGGGACACAATTTAGCCTGATGTCTTCTTTGCTGATAAAAGTCCCAGAGCTAGAAAGTAGCAGAGCCCAGGCTCAAACAGGCACCCTGGCCCCAGAGCCCACCACCCTCAACCCGCTCAGCTCTCCTGCCTCTCTGCCACTCAGCGGAAGGGCACAGGGAGAAGCAAAGGGAGGCCAGGACCAGAGAGGAGGATCTGCTCAGGAAGGAACCCGGAGCAAGTCGGCCTCTGCCCCAAGGTCCTTGCTGTGTCACACGGATGCCGTAAAGAGCAGGAAGAGGATAGCACACCACGGGGCCTGCAGAGGAAAGTCAACAGGAATCTGCTGCTCCCAGGAGAGAACCGCTCACACAGCTACCTGGCTACAGGGCAGCTGCTGGGCAGAAGGACACGGGCCAGGAGCCCACAATGCCACACCCTGAGGCCCAGGCCTCGAGGTCCTCCGGGCACCCCTGGGCCCAATCTTCTTCCTCCCCAAGTCCTTCAAGTAGAAGCCACTGCTCCCACGAGGGGCCCCTTCAGTGCATTTCTCTAGGAGGGTGGGCCCGGATTGGGAAGGCCAAGGGCACATCTGCAAAGTCACAGGGTGTCCCCAAGGTGGCCCTGGTCCTCCTCTCTCCTTGAGTTCAGGGGGTCATGGTGAGAGGTACCCGCCAATGTACTTGTGGCTGTCAAAGAAGAGCCATTAATTGTGTTTGGTCTGTCCCCCACCCCACCTGGTACCCATGCATGTCCTATCCATGTGTTCATTGAAGGTGATGACGATGATGCTGGCAATGATGGTATAACATCAGACCATGAAGGACATCTCATCTGCCAAACAACTTCACAAGCATTACCTCAAAGAAACATCACAACTATGCAAGACACGGTTATCATGACCACTTTACAGGTTAGAAAACAGGAGGCTCAAGCTGGGCATGGTAGTACACGCCTGTAAACCCAGTACTTGGGATTCAGTTTGGTTGCCTTTTATTTATAGGAGGATCACAAGTTGGAGGCTAGCCTCAGCAACTTAGCAAGACCCTGTTTCAAAACAAAAAACAAAAAGGGCTGGGGTACAGTTCAGAGGTAGAATACCCCTGGTTTAATCCCCAGTTAAAAAAGAAATTGAGGAAGGAAGGAAGGCAGGTAGTCAGGCACAAGCACGCACACACACAGAACTAATAAATGAATTCAGCAAAGTACCAGGTACAAAATCACAAATAAAAATCAAGTTTGTAATTGTTTATAAAAATGAACAGTCCAAAATGGTAATTAAGAGCAATTGCATTTATGATAGCATCAGAAAGAGTACGAGCCCGGCGTGGTGGTGCATGCTTGTAATCCCAGCATTTGAGAGGCTGAGACCGGAGGATCCAGGTTCGAGGCCAGCCTCAGCTACCTAGTGAGGCACACCTCGACTTAATGAGACCCTGTTTCAAAATAAAGAAAACAAAATAGGGCTGGGGGTATATCTCGGAGGTAGAATACCCCTGAGTTCAATCCCCAGTACCGCAAAAAAAAAAAAGAAAGAAAGAAAGAATAGAGTACTTAGAAATTAACTAAGAAGGTGAAAACTTGTACAATGAAAACTTTAAAACATTTTGAAAAGAAATGAAAGAATGATAGAAATGAATGGAAAGATGTCCCAGACTTGGAGAGAATTTTAAAAAACTTTTTGTGCATCAAAGGCACTATCAAGCCAGGTGTGGTGGCGTATGCCTGTAATCTCAGTATTTGGGAGGCTGAGAGGAGGATTGCAGGTTTGAGGCCAGCATCAGCTACTTAGTGAGACCCTGTTTCAAAATAAAAAATAAGAAAGGGTTGGGGTTGTAACCCAGAGGTAGAATGCCTGTGGGTTCAATCCTCAGTACCAAAAAAAAAAAAAAAAGACACTATCAAGAGCCAGGTATGGAGCTGGGCATAGTGGCACACACCTGTAATCCCAGTACTTGGGAGGCTGAGACAGGAGGGTAATAGGTTCAAGAACAGCCTCAGCAAACAGTGAGATTCTCTTCAACCTAGCGAGACCCTGTTTCCAAATAAGAAATAAAATCAGGCTGGGGTTGTAACTCAAAGGTAGAATGCCTCTGGGCTCAATCCTCACTGCCACACAGACAGACAGACAGACAGACACGCACACACACACACACACACACACACACACACACACACACACACACGAGAGCCAGATATGGTGGTGCATGCCTGTAATCGCAATACTTGGGAGGCTGAGACAGAAGGATCACAGATTAAAGGACAGCCAGCAAGTAGTTAGACTCTCATCAACCTAGCAAGACCCTGTTTCAGAATAAAAAAAATAAAATGAAATAGGGCTGGGGGTGTAGCTTGGAGGAAGAATGCCCATGGGTTTGATCCCCAATATCCCTCACAATATATATATCATTCAGCCTTAAAAAGAAAATATTGCCATATATAACAACACTGATGAACCTGGAAGACATGATGCTAAGTGGAATAAGTCAGTCACAAAACAACAAATATTGTATGATTCTACTTACATGAGACACTTAGTCAACAGCATGGAGTTGGAAAGGAAAGCAGCGCCTCTCAGGAGAGGGGGGTGGGGAGTCGTGTTTCACAGGCATGGAGTCTCAGTTTTGCACGGGGAAGAGAGCTCTGGAGATGGGCAGTAGTGACGGTTGCACAACAACGTGTGTGCACTTGATGGACTGCACACTCGAAAATGGTTGAGTACATTCCACATACCATGTATATTACCGCAAAAAAAAAAAACTTGGAAAATAAAATGGGTATATCCGATGGGATAAACAGTGCTGACCTGGCCCCTGATCAAGCTGGGCTCATTGATGGGAATGTTCTCACCCATGGCCAGGGTGAGAGTAACCCAAAACACAGCTTTTTAGATCTTTGGCATGCATTGTTATTCCTATTTAAAAGTTCCTTTCACCTGTTTTTGCCCAGCTCTGCTCTGTTCGCTGTGGCTGGCACTGGGGAAGGGCTGGGGCCCTGGAGCCTCTTGGAGGGAGGCCTGCCGATCTGCCAGCGCGGAGGCTCCCAGCTGTGCCCGGCTGTGCGGCTGTGCCGGTGGCACCAGCTAAAGCCTCAGCACGGCCAGGCACTGACTCCCCCCTCAGCATGTCTCCCAGCAGCTATGGGCCCCCTGCCACTTTCTGCCCGGCAGGGGCTCAGTGCATCTGTGCTTGGAGCTGGACCTGTCCTAGATAGTAGCCGGTGACCCTGTTCAGGGGAGCCGCAGAACACCAAGCCCGGCCACCGGCAGCCTTTCACTAGCCACTGGGAAACTGCAGGCGGCCTTGCTTCTGGCATGGCTAAAATGGAAGGGCGTGGTCCAACCAATCCTTCTCAAAAACATGTCTGCCCTGTGGCATTCTCCCCAAAGAGCCTCTAAAAGCCATTAAATCCTCCAGGCTCCCAGTCCAAACAGTCATTCAAAGGTATCTGAGCCTGAGCCATGCTGTCAGATTGCTTTCCATGGCTGAGATTGGCTGGCATTTAGATAAGGGAACATTTGCAGAGAGAGGGAGATAGTTTGGGAACAAGACGTGGTTTGGTAAGAAGGGTGCCTTTGAGCCGGGCGTGGTGGCGCACGCTTGTAATCCCAGCATTCGGGAGGCTGAGACCGGAGGATCCGGGTTCGAGGCCAGCCTCAGCTACCTAGTGAGGCACTCCCCAACTTAGTGAGACCCCGTTTCAAAACAAAGAATAAAAAATAGGGCTGGGGGTGTAGTGGTGTAGCTCGGAGGTAGAACACCCCTGAGTTCAATCCCCAGTACTGCAAAAAAAAAAAAAAAAAAAAAAGAAGAGTGCCTTCATCTTCCAGTAACCTTGATGACTGACTGTTTTCTAGGCACTGTGCTCACCTGAGGCTCTGCAAGGAGACGGACATGGTCCCCACGTGACCAAGTCGGCAGTCTAACAGGCTCACAGGCTCCCCTTTCCCTCTGGTCGCTAACCCCTGCAATGTCTCTCCACTCTGGCCCACGTGTATCTCTCGCTTCCTCTCTCCACTCTGTCCTGGACGCTGATGACCACATGACCAATCTCTAAGTGTACACTGATCACTTCCTCCAAGACTCCAAAGCACTCAGTAGTGCTTCCATGTTCTGTTTCTCTTTTAGAAACCCAACGCTTTCTTTTTTGGCATACATAAACTTCCAAGTCCCTTCTTTTTCTATCTTTCCAGTATGTTTTCCCATGCCCTTCAGCTAAGACCATCTCCTTCCCATCTTGCACCCTGCCTGGATCTCTCTTAAGGACTTTGTACATTCTATTCCCTCTACTAAGAATGTCCTTTCCTGGTTATTCCAGCTCTCAACCCTGGCTGCACCTTAGGATCATACAGCGAACTTTTAAATAAAAACACCCAGGAGCCCGGCATGGTGGCGCACACTTGTAATCCCAGTACTTGGGAGGCTGAGCCTGGAGGATACAGGTTCGAGGTCAGCCTCAGCTACTTAGTGAGGCTCTCCACAACTTAGTGAGACCCTGTTTCAAGATAAAAAATAGGACTGGGGTTGTAGCTCAGAGGTAGAATGCCCCTGGGTTTAATCCCCAGTACCACACACACACACACACACACAAAAAGGACTGGTGGTGTTGTTTGGAGATAGAATGCTCCTAGGTTCAATCCCAGTACCATTCACACACACACACACACACACACACACACACACACAAACAAAACAAAACAAAACAAAACAAAAAACCCCAGGAATCAACTAAGCCCCGTTAAATTCTAAACTTAGGGGAGGCATGGCCAAGACATCCATAATTTTTAGAATCTCCCCACTAATTCTACCATGCAGATGAGACTGAGAAACGTGCTCTCTGTCCGGCCACCACAGCAGCCTGGAGGGTGACCTGCAGACTCTGTAGACTCAGCGCAGCGCGGCCTGTCACGTCACTGGCTGGCTTGTGCTGCGTTCTGTCTCCCGCTCCCTTCAATAAGGTCCCATCTGAAGAGTCTTTGTGCTACCCCAGGGCTTGCAAGACCTGGGACACTGAGGACGGCCAGAAAGTGATGACCACCAGGTTGCTGTGTCTCTCGAGGAGCAGAGAAGGCCTGGCTCCGATCCCCGGGTGCTGGAACCGTGCTGCTTGGGGGACATGAAAGGACGAAGAGCCCAGTCCTGTGAGCGTCCAGGGACAAATCACGTCAGGAGGACATGCCCTTGATGGGCTGTGACGAGGATGGCTTGTCACCTTGTGACATTCCTTCCTCAAACCCAAAACCCCAGGCTAATCACGAGGAAAACCTCAGAAGAGCTCCAAGAGAGGTGTACCCCAATATCCTGACCAGTGCTCCTTAGAGCCACCAGTCACCACAGCCACGGAAGCTCCAAGAAACTGCCATGGTCAAGAGGACGGAGAAGCATGACGGCTAATGGAACATGGTATTGTGAATGGGGCTCGAGGACAGAAAGAGGACATTAGGTAAAAACTAAGGAAACCTGAATACAGTGTTGACTTCAGCTACTAATAATGAATCAACAGTGGGTCTGTAATTGCAACAGCGCTAAGGTTTAGCTCTGAATAACAGCAGAAACCGTGTGTGTGCAGCGGAGAGTATTGGAAGTCTGTACTATCTGCCCACGTTCTCTGTAAAATCTGAAACTGTCCTAAAAAAATAAGGTCTATTCATAGAAAAACAATAAAAATTCTAAAATTCAGTTAGAAAACAAAAACGGTCTCCACCCCATCCTATCCTGGTCACATGAGCTCATCTTCCTGGCCCAATGTGGAGCATGGTGGTCCTTTCATGGTGTCCGATACTAGGCAACAGGCCAGGCTTCTGTAGGTCACAGCCTCAGAGCCAAGAGCCAGCCATGGTGTTTAAAGCTGTCTTTAAAAATAAGGGCTCCTAGCCAGGCGTGGTGGCGCATGCTTGTAATCCCAGCATTCGGGAGGCTGAGACCGGAGGATCCGGATTCTCCGCCAGCCTCAGCTACCTAGTGAGGCACTCCGCAACTTAGTGAGACCCGGTTTCAAAATAAAGAATAAAAAAAAAAAAAAATAGGGCTGAGGGTATAGCTCGGAGGTAGAATGCCCCGAGTTCAATCCCCAGTACTGCAACAAAATAAATAAATAAATAAATAAATAAGAGCTCTTGGCTTGGACCAGAGGTCGCTGATAGATCTGTGGTCTCTAGAATAAAATGCAACCTGTTCCCTAGATTTGCATTTTAAACACCCATCAAATAAAGAATTAAACACCAATTATCCTATTTAATAGCCTAGCTGGAAATGGCAGTGCTCCTAAACACACACACACACACACACACACACACACGCACACACACGCACTCCAAGAGGAGCTGAGGAGACAGGACTCAGAGCCTAGGTAGGAGGAGGAGGGAGCAGAGAGTGGTGACATCTGACATTACAACAGGCCTGCCACAGTGGCTGCAGACACCACCCCAAATCCCTCGTGCTGTCCAGGAGGCAGCTAGGTAGCCTGTGCACAGGATGTGATCCCCCAGAACACAGACTCATTTCTTGCACCCCCCCAGGGGCCCCTCACCCCGAAGGTAGAGGGCCCCAACATAACCCAGAGGCTGAGATTCCTTCCCACCATCCCTCGTGCCTGGAAGAAGGTGCCCCTTCAGGTCCCTAATCCCGCCTGGCTGTGCAGGGCGGAGTGCTAGAGGCGAAAGTCCCTGTTACACAGCAGGGAACTTGCTATTTCGACCCACAGTCACCTTTATCTTTAATAGAGTTATTTCTGGAGAAGAGAAAGGTAGCTGGGGGGGGGGGTGGAGAAAATAAATGACCTTGAATAACGGGAGTTTCTTCCGTAGAAAGGGAATCAATTCACAAGTTCAGAGACTTCTTGAAGTCTCTGTAGAAAGATCCCAAGCTGACTCACCGGGGGCGGGGGGCGGGGGGGAGCTAGTGCCTGCTATCCCCTCACTGCCACTGTGATGGTCTTCAAGGTGCCATCCAGCCACTGCAGCCCTGGAAGGTGGACCCCTCCCCACCACACAGGTCTGAGGACCTCTAGGGGGTGTTGGTACAGTTTGGGAGTGCTGGGCCAGATGGTATTGCACAGAACTCCAGGATGGGCTCACCACACTAAACTCCTTGGGATCAGAGGCACATCCTGGGCGTCCCTGGATCCCCAGCAGAGGTTCAACAGAGGTTGATGGATTTGTGAGTAAATGTACATTTCAGCCTCATTATCTCCTTTCAGTCCTGGTCCAGTCTAAGCTCAGAACACCCCAAGCACCTTTGTGACCCTTTGGGGGCATCCACACACCCAGCCCCAGCCACTCCCTTCCTCTTTACTGTCATTTGGGCCTTGGTTAAATCTCCAAATGCAACTCGATGAAGAATCACGGCCCTGTTGGCTTCAGCCCTTAAGCATCTCCCAGACTCCAGATGGGGCCAGAGTCTCAGCTTTGGACTCTTAAAGGAGCTGAGCGTGCTGAGAGGATGCCTGGGAAGGAAGGACTGCTCAGCTCAGGAGTGGGTTCCGTGGGCCACAGGCAAGGGCAGTGGGGCGGGGGGGGCGGGTGGGTTCAACGCCTCCCATGGACGAGGACTCGCCGCTCATGCTCAGTTCACAGTGCTTGTTGGGCTTTCTCCAAGGACGTGATCATGGGAGGACAAACAGACCTTGCTCTCTGAAGAGGCGAGTGGGTTGGGAGGGAGGAGGCAGGTCTGTAAGTAGCCAAGCTGCAGGCACCTTGGGCCTAGGGGAATAGAGTCTTCTCAGCAGGGTCTGAGCAGAGGGCAGGAAAATGTAAAGAAGGCTTTGCGTGAGCATTTGGAGAAGGTGTTGGAGAGGTGGCTGCAGCCAGGTTACAGCAAGCCTGGCATATCGTTATCAATGACAACAGAGCATGCAGCATTGGACATCTTGGGACCTGAGCTGCAGGGCCAGCTTGTAATCCCAGTACTTGGGAGGCTGACATGGGAGGATCGAAGATTCGAGCCCAGCCTCGGCTAGTTTGTGAGGCCCTCTGCAACTTAGTGAGACCCTATTTCAAAAATAAAGAATAAAAAATAGGACTCGGTATGTAGCTCAGAGGTAGAGTGCCCCTGGGTTCAATCCCTAGTACTGAAAGAAGAAAGAAGGAAGGAAGGAAGGAAGGAAGGAAGGAAGGAAGGAAGGAAGGAAGGGTCAGATGAGAGACTGCAGCTGGGCAAGGGGAGAGGGTCGGGGGCGGGCAAGCACCTGCCCGCACGTCAGGCACAGAAGGCTGTGCACGCGTGAGGAAGGAGGGAGTATGCAGGTGTTAGTGCACAGGTGGGTGAGAGGGGCCTTCCTGGTGGGAGGCGAAGGTGAGCCAGGCCAGCAGGAGAAGGGCTAGGACAATCCAATCGGTCTACCTGAGCAGGGGGCTCTGGTGAGTGAAAAGCCTGCATTCCACAGCTCCAGGGGGGCCAGGGAAGCCCACAGGCCCAGCATTTCCAAGGAACTCAATGAACCTTTGTTAAAAGGTTAAATGGGTGACTTTGAGACCCTGACTTCCGGTCCCTCAACCCAGGCCTGGCTTTGCCCTCTGGCAGTGTGGAGGGATCACTGTCATTGCAACTAGATTCCCCCCACCCCCCACCCCAACCAAACTCTGGCCCTCTCCATCCAAATCAGGTATTCTGGGCCTGGGCAGCAGTATTCCCACCGCCCCGTCCTGGGCCCCCTTGCCCCCTGCATGCCTTTGCAACAAAAGCACTCCTTTGTGGCCTCCCAGCTGGCGTCATACTTCTCCTCCGCCCCCATTCAGAGCCCAGAAGATGCTGCCAAACGGCACGGCACGAGCTTCTGTCTCAGCCAGAGACGCCCTGCTTCCCAGCAGGGCACAGAGCCAGCGCCTCTCATTACAAACTCCCCAGCAGGCAAAGGCTCCTCCAGAGGGCTTCACGGGCCTGCCACATGACAGCCCTGGGTCTGCTCCTCTTCGAAGACTCTCCTAGCACTGTGTGAGTCCTGGCCGAACAGACCAGGGAGACCTCTGTGCAGGGGGCCAGGAGAAGAAAACCTGGTCTCAGCCTTGAGAACACTTCCTCCAGAGTAGCCAGGGCCCAGATCCTTTTCTGCTGGGCTCAGTTGCAACTCTGTATTGCAAAATAATGAATATAATTTGGTATGTGGAAAGAAAAGGAACTCTTTTTTTTTTTTTTTTTTTTTTTTTGCAGTACTGGGGATTGAACTCAGGGGCATTCTACCTCCGAGCTATACCCCCAGCCCTATTTTTTTTTTATTCTTTATTTTGAAACCGGGTCTCACTAAGTTGCGGAGAGCCTCACTAGGTAGCTGAGGCTGGCCGCAAACCCGGATCCTCCGGTTTCAGCCTCCCGAATGCTGGGATTACAAGCGTGCGCCACCACGCCCGGTTAAGGATCTCTTTCAAGATTGTATAATTCACAGAAATCCAGAGGGAGACTGGCTAGGAATCAGGACTCTAATGCCCCTGTTGACATCAGAGATCTAAAATCTTGGAGGCATTCAGTTGCTTGAGAGCTGTCTCAGCCATTTTTAGATTCCACCAGGAATACCCATTTGCATCCAAGGGGACAACTGTGGAATAAAGGCATTTGCCCCCAGGAAGCCTAGCAGCTAGGGCAGAAGTGGAACCAGACCTTCCGGCTCCAGGTTGCCGCCGCTGGGGGGCTGTAACTTCCCTGGCTGGCTAGCTTCCTCCAAGGCACCCAGCAGGAGTGGAGGGGTGATTGGTTAGAAGGTGCGTTCTAGGGGCTGTTTAGTGCTGTCTGCCACCCAGATGGCAGCCAAACAGGTCCAACAGGCTGAAGGATGGGGAGTATGTGCTGCGATTTATGAGGCTGGCTCCCCTGGATTGTCAAGAACTCCCAGGATCGAAGGCACTTCTCCCTCTCCCCTCTCTCTGCTACACCCTCCAGCTTTTTCTTCTAAGAAAATGTAACGGAGCTGGCTTCCAGACTGACCCACCTACTAGAGGATTCCCACCTTGGAAGTGGCATCCCAAGCCCCAAAAGATAGATGGTAGCAGAGAAGGTTAGGCCAAATGGGGTCCAAAATCCTGGCTGAGGAGTCAGAAAACCTCAGCTGCTACTGGCCATGTGACCCCCAAGCCTCAGTTTCCCACCTACATCAGACTGAGTGCTCCCACACGACTCCTTTGGCTCTGAGAAATCAGATCCGGAGGTCAGGGACTGTGTCTCCTTTCTTACTGTCAGGTCCCCAGCAATTAACACATAGCAGATATCTGCTCTATCCAGTGGTTGAATGAAGCAGGTTCTCCTTGGGTCCAAAGATCTAATGGAAGAGAGGAGGGAAATTCCTTCCTCAGGCATGGAAGATCTCATGAGCACAGAAGCCACGGGCCTGGGAAGGGCCCTGACGATCTAGAAGCCCTTGGCAAAACCACTTCCTCCCCCAGACGCTCAGATCCAGCTGGAGAAGGCCAGCAGGAAGCAGGAAAATGTAAATGGGGGAGAGTGGACTGGACCCCAAATAGAGCCAATCACCCGAACTTCCACTTTCCCGGCTCCTCTCCCTCCTCCTGTCTGACCCCCCGCCCCGCCCCCTTCATCTTCCGGTCCACCCCACCCTGCCCTTCCTCCCTCTGCCCTCCAGCACCACCGCAGCCTCCCCTCCTCCTCAGCGCCTGCTCCAGGCAGGAAGGCGCCAGGAGCCTGGCCTGGGCTTTCTCAGGGTCGGGGAAGAGATGAAACTCTGGTCTGCACCAGCCTCTAGGTCTAGCCCCTAGGAGAGGGGACCTGAAAATGCCTTCCCTCCCGGGGAGATGCCAGGGGTTCCCTTCTGGTCCCCCTGAGTTTCTGAGTCTCCCAGTGCACACCCCTGGGCATGGTCACAGGGCTGAGACTGGTTCTGAAACAGGGCTCTGAGTCTGTGTGCCTGCGTGCGTGCGTGCACTGGGGAAGCAAGGCTGTGTGATCCTGGGATGTGTCTGCGCACAAGGTGTGTAGGTGTGTGTTTGCTGTGTGTGTAATATACATATGATGACGTGCATGTGTGTGTGTTTGAGGGCGTGGCTGGAGGGCATGTGGGTTGGAGTGTGTGTATGAGGGTGTGGTGATGGTGCCGTAAGTGTGCACATGTGCTAATGGGGCTCCCACTCCACAGTGGAGGGGGCAGTTTTGCAGCCAGAGCCAGATAGCCAGGGTCTCCTTCCACGGAGGCTAAGGATAACCAGTCTCTAGGCAACCATGTTAGGGGGAGGGGAGGCAACATGGAGGTGAGGAATGGGCAGGAAAAGGAGGGGGCCCAGAACCCCAGAAGTTGCCATGGCAACTACCAGACACGTCACATGTAAAAGGCCAAGTTGCAAAACAGAGAGACACATCCACATATCCAGGACAGGAGGCCAGTAGGCCCAGAGGGCCTGGACATCCCAGCCAGCCAGGACAGAAGCCAGGGACAAAGGAGATGGAGACAGAGGCCACCGGGCGGGAGAAGCCTCCAGCGGCCACAGCCCCAGCATCTGAGGGTCCCTTGGCAGCAGCCTGGGCGGGCCCTGTTTGAGTGCGGCTGCTTCACCACTTGTAAGAGCTGGAGCCCCAGGCTGTCCACCCCTCTAAAGACCAGCCCAGGGGGACACAAAGCTGGGGTCTGCCAGGGCCAGCCCTGCTGAGGCCAGGCCAGATGGGGGCCCGGGCCCCCTACTAAGAAAACAGGATTGGGGAGAAAACGGGGGGGGGGCATGCATACATTCTCAGGAATCTCCACACCTGGGAACCCCAACACCTTTCCACCGCCCCCCAGTCCCCAGCCCACACCCCAGCCCCTCCCACTGCCTAGCCCACACCCCCAGGCCCAAGCACCAGACCTCCAAATTCCATCTTGTACTGCTGCCGGGTGGGCCTCAGGTCCCCGAGCTCCATAACAAAGAAACCCCCCTGATATAAGGGTGGGAGCGGCCCTTCCCCTTCTGCCATGAACCCTGGCCCCAGCTCCGGAGGCCAGCGTCCCCCTGCATAACCGTGACCCCCAGGCCCTCTGTCTTCCGACGCCCCCATCCTTGTTTACATCCCCAAAGCCCTTCCCGCAGCTCGGTCGCACACACCCACTAGGGCGACCAGATCCCTGGCGCTCGGGGCTCGCCCCCCACCGCCCCCAGCCTCTTCCCGCTCGGAGGGCCAAGCAACTTTGCCCACCTGCGCAGCCGCTCACCTGCACGACGACGGTCCAGCGGATCCCAGGAGGACTGCGAGTCGGAAGCAGCCCGAGTGGCGGCGGGGGAGCGGGCGGGGCGGTGGGCGCGGCCTGGCGGCTCTGCCCCCGGCTCCGAGTCCCGAGGGCTCCGGGCGGGGCGGGCAGCGGGAGCGTCCAGGGGCCGACCCTCCAATCCCGCGGGTCCGAGACTCTCCGGAAGGGCCCGCAGCGCCGAGAAGCAACAGGAGCCGCCGCCCAGCCGAGCGCGCGCGCGCGCCTTCGCAGTCAGCTGTTGCTTCTCGGGCTTTCTTGCGGCGGGGGCGGGAAGGGAGCCAGACAAATACCACGACAGAGCTGGTGTCTCTCCGAAATAGTAAACGCAAGGGGCCCCGATCTCAGAGAAAATAACCTAGCATCAGGCACGGCAGCCCACGTTAATTGGGCGCCGTAGCAATTACCCGAGATAGGTTTGCCCGAGATAGATTTACCCCGGGCTTGAATGGCTGTGTCGCAGGCGCGGGAGCCGCTCTGGCGCAGCTGGCTTTTCCAGCTAGAGCTAGGTGGGGCCCTCACCTGAACCACATTTGCTGTCCAGAGCCCCCTTTTCAAGGCCCTCTCAACCCTGCCAGGAGGCAGTACCCACTGCCCCTCCCCAAGAGTTAAAATGCAGGATGACTATCTTGAATTTGAAGATTTTCTTCCTAGCTCCGCAGCACTACCTCGGACCCAGCTTTGAACACCAACCTCCAGAAGCTCGATTTTCTCACGTGGGAAAATCGTGATTGAAATGGTCCAGGAGGCCTTTGGAAAAGGAAAGGACCTGGCTCAGGCCGGGGCTCAGTAAACTGCGCTTAGGATTGGAAGCAGAGCTTGTGGGAAAGGGCAGAGGCAGAAGCCACAGAAACACAAGGGTGACCACCAGGCTGGGACCCAGGAAGCCCAGCAGTGAGGGAGGCTGCCCCAGCCCCAGTGTGCACCGGGGTGACCACTGCTGAGGGAGGCTGGAATTGTCTAAGCCCAGGTGGGCCCCAAGCACCTCCTCCCAGGCCTGAACTCTGGAATGATGGGTTCTGCTAGCAAGACCCCCTCAGCCCTGGGTCTCTCTTTTCTCACTTGTGAAGGAGGTAGACTAGAAATCCTGAAGTTACTTCCAGCTCTGGCCCCAGACTGAATTATTTTAATATATGGTCAGGTCTCTTTACACCACAGTAGGAAATACACATGAACTGGAGAGGTTTGGAAGCCTGCAGAGAAACTAGCTAGCGAGAAGGTACTGGCTAGCCCTCGTCAGGGAGTCTGGGGCCACAGCCTGGCCCCTGGGGCATGGGACCTTGTGCTGAATGGACCCCCTTCCAGTCCCTTCCAGGACTGCAGCGCAAGAGCCGGAGCTGACTGTTCATGAGGCATGGCCGTGCCCTAGTGGTGCTTCTTCATGTTCCAGCCAGGTTGTACTGCGGGAAGAACCGGGCTAACACAGTGACAAAATGACACACAGGCATACTCTAGGGGAAGGCAAGTCTCCCTTAAAAGGGAGAAGAAACAGGTCTGCGCCCTGGGGAAACCTGGGCATGGGTTAAAAGACACCACTAGATGCTCTGTTCTTTCAACACGTTTATGGAGGGGAGGAGCAGTCTTCACGGAGCCCTGGGTCAAACCACGGAAATGCACTGTGGAAAGAAAAGGCATGGTCCCTTGAGCTGCCAGGCAAAAATCGATATTTATCAAGTGGTCCTGTGAGTGAGTGTGCGGTTAATTCAGAGCCCTGAGGACGTGCCATTCGAGAAGCATCCTGGAGGTAGGAGGTGTTAAAGAGATGAGGTGAAAGAGCCTGGAAATAGGGTGCCAGATAGATAGGACGGGAAATGCGTCTGACACTGGAACAGAAGCGCCACATGCCCAGGCCCCTGAGGCAGGAGGAGCACAGTGTGGGGGCCCCCCCGCCTGCCCCTGCACCCCCAGCCCCCAGTGTCGTCCTCAAGCAGAGGAGACAGGATGGAGAAGGAGGCAGACACCAGGCCTGGCTCTCATTCTGGGGCAATGACTAAAGGCATTGAGGGAACTCTTGCAAGCAGGACTGGGGAGAGGCAGGCTGGGGGCGGGGGGACCCTGCAGTCTGCTGGCTGTGGGAACAACACTGCCATCAGGAACCTGAGGAATGGGTCTGGGTCCTAGCTAAAGAAGCCTGTTCTCTGGAAGTCCAGGAAAAGAGACAGGGAGCTGGGCCTGGCTGCATGGCCACGTGGAAGCAGGGTGAAATAGAACAGAAGCCACACCCTTCGGCCATGGGAAGGACAGACTGGGCCCTGGAGGATGGCAAGCTGTTGGCCACGAAAGGACCACTCCATGTCTGAAAGCTCACACTGAGCTACTGAGCTTACAGCCAAGCAACACTTGCCACAGTCACTCGCACTGCAGCAGACGGAGCCCTTCCACAGCCCGTGCCCAGGCTGGATGGGGGGCTCCTAGCACATAACTCTCCAAGGTAGACTGGGGGCTGCTGTATCCTGGGGTGCGGGCTGCAACCCAGGATAAATGAGAGCTGATTCGGTTCATTGGCTGCTGCCTCCTACCCCTCCATGCAGGCTTGACTGTCCAGGCTGGGATGTTCAGCTTTTACCGGGTGCTTCAGCTACAACCCTAGGACACAGCAGCTCCTGCCCCCTGGTTAGAAGAGCTCGCTCACGTCCAAGCCTCTCCTGGATCCATCCCTTCCCTCTGTCCCTGGCCTGGCTCAGCCTCCGCCGCTTCCCTCTCGGGCAGCTGTGCGGGGCTTGCTGTCCTCTTATGCAAGTCCTAGACAGTCTGATCCACAGCCCAGGTTTTGTGGCTCACTGGGGCTCGATGGTCCCCTGCTGCCTCCCTCCCAGGGACACAGAGCAGGGGTCCCAGGCACTCAGCACCGCTCTGGCCAAGTCTATGATTCTGTGTGTGTCAGGCCACTTTCCATCACTGTAGCACACACTGGAGCCACGGTAACTCTCGAGCAGAAGAGGTTTGTTGTGGCTCGTGTTTTGGAGATGTCAGTCCGAGGTCAGTCGACCCTGCTGCTTTGGGGCCTGTGACACGTCATGGTGGACAGCAGCACAAGGTGGAGGCGAGCAGCTCACCTGGGCAACCAGGAGGCAGAAGAGAGGAGGAAGAAGGGGCTGGGGTCCCACTATCCTTCTGTGACCGGAGGACCTCCTCTAGGCCCCATCTCTCTGCTACTTCCCAGCATCACCAGGGGCCGGGGACCAAGCCTTAATACCACCTGGATCTTGGGGACCATAGCGCCATGCCTTCAGGGACTCCCTCCCAGGTCTGCCTTGACTTCATAAATAGCACCACCCCAACCTGATTCCTCACCCAGAAAAAACACCTGCCGCACTCAGGCTGCTCCACTTACTCTGGGACTGTTTACTCTTTCCATCCACACTGGCCTGTTCCAGGTCAGGCCTCCATGGAACTAGCCTCCCACTTCTGACTCTGCCTCAGTCTCCCCACCTCTGCCTCTGTCAACTCCTGCTTGGCAGAACTGTCTCCCACAACACGAGTATGGCTTGAGCCTCCCATGACGCTCCACTTCCTGCAAGTTTAAAGTCCAAGTTCTTATCATGACATTGGTTTTTATAACCCAACACCCACTTGTCTTTCCCGCCTCATCTCCTACCCAGTCTGTGCCCCACTTCTCCTCCACTCCCCTGATAAATGCTGGGGCTCTGCACCAGTCCTGGGGGATCACCAAACCCAAGAAGGCCACACAGGCTTGTGCAAACACACAGACTGCTTTCCTGCCTGCAAACATTTGCTCATTTTATTTTCTCAGCTTACAACATCCTCTCCCTTCTTCTCTACGTAGAAGACTCCTACCTACCCTAAAGAGACAAATTCAAATATTGCCTATTGGCGTTAAAGCTGCCCTGTCCCTGCTGTCATCAGCGGCATCTCGTGGTCTGCCTCACTGCACTTGACGAGTGTCTGCCGCCCTGATACAGTGGGAACTCTGGTGAGACGCAGCGTGTCGCTGCAGGGTGACCCCCTTATACCTTGTTGACCCTAAGAGAACTGTAGCTCTTGACTCTTGCTCAGCCAACCTCCCACAGCCATTTTGGACACCTTCTTTCTTACTCTCTCTCCCCAGCCAGCAGCTTCCCTGGTTATCCAAAGGTCATAACCACCGGGGGTCTTCAGGACTGGCTCCCTGAGTGCTAGCACAGTGGGCCTAGACCGTGCCTGTGAAATGTGCTGACTCTGCTTTCTCGTCCCTTGGGGTAAAGGCCACAGGCAAACGAGAGCTAGGTAGTGAGCCTCATGGGCTCCGATCATTCCCAGGTGAAGGCCTGCTCCTGGGTGGTGAGACCTAGGAAATTCATAGGCCAGATGCCTACAGAGAAGAGCAGGCAACCCCGGCATTGCCACTGGGGGCGGAAGCAGGGCCTCTCTGACTACAGATGGAACTGTAGCGATGGGGACAGACCCTGATGCTTCCCTACTCACATCCTCTCTCTTCCTTTCCCTTCCTACCAGAACCTTTTCTAACTGAGCAGCGACGTGCTCAAACAACCCACTTTCCCAGACTCCTTTGCAAACTCAGGGTGTCCATATGACTCAGTTCTAGCCAAGGAGACAGGAGCAGAACTATAGTGGGTACAATTCCAATATAGACAGAGGGGTAGGTGTTTTTTGTGCTTGCTGTTGGTCCTTTCTTCTCCTCCTCCTCCTTCCTTTTCCCCTCTCCC
The DNA here is from genome assembly GCA_004027655.1 of Graphiurus murinus. Lineage (NCBI taxonomy): Eukaryota > Metazoa > Chordata > Mammalia > Rodentia > Gliridae > Graphiurus > Graphiurus murinus. Next base: position 63,108 of record PVLC010004880.1, on the reverse strand, counting down.
TCCCTTTTCATCAGAAGCTGTCTGCAGGCTATGCAGCCATCTTGCAAACAAGAGGAAAAGAAGCCACCACCTGAGGTCGGCAGGGCAGGAGTCAGGAAAAAGCCATCAAGAACGTCCAGTGGCTCCATTCCAGACTCCTTGCTATGTCAGGAAGTTCAGCACCTAGTGCCGGAAGCCTGGCTTTCTGTTGCATGCAGCCAATGGAATCCTACCTGATAGGAGTGAGTGGAATGATCTGCCGTTCATTGTGAGAAAACGGAACTGTTTCTCCATGGTGAGACCTACGCCAGTCACTTCGAGTCCCAAGAGCAGACGCCCGACACTTGCTGGCACCCTTTTTGTAGCGGGTCCTGCTCAGCCCCTTTCTTTAACTACCTTTATATCAGGGAATTGATTTGGGGGGAGGGGAGAAAAAGCCATCAGAATGGGAGAAGTCTAAAAACCTTCCCCTTCCCGCAGGAAAATTAAAACATGCAAGAAAACAACACTTTTCAAGACATGTCAAGGCACAGATGAGGTTTTGTTTTTTTGTTTGTTTTGCAGTACTGGGGATTGAACCCAGGGGCATTCTACCTCCAAGCTACACCTCAGCCCTATTTTTTATTTTTTGCTTTGAAACAGGGTCTCACTAAGTTGTGGAGGGTCTCACTAAGTAGCTGAGGCTGGCCATGAACCCGTGATCCCCCTGTCTCAGCCTCCCAAATGCTGGGATTACAAGCCGGCTCCACCATACCTGGAAGCTGGTGAGATTTGTTTTTAAGTAAAAAAACAAAAACAAAACAAACAAAAGCATAAAACAGAACACCCTTACCCTATTGGTCTGGAGTCTGGAGAACCAGCTGCTGCCTGATTAACTTAAACTTGTCCTGTAAGTGTGAAATGCCGCCTGGAGGTGCAGATCTCCAGTTTGAACCTGGTTATCCTCAGGAGAGCAGGAATGCAGGGTCGCGCCTCTCTAAGCCTTTCCACTTTGCAAATCCTCGCCTATTTGTCTTTTCCTGCTAAATGCAAATGTGAGAAACACTGAGCAAAGTTGTTCTGTGGAGATAATGACTTTGGAAATTTAAGACATAATGGCTCCCGAGACAAGACCAGAATACTTTGTGTTTCTCCTTTCCCTTTCAGAGAAGCTGCTGGCCTATTAGTCAAAGCAGGTGCCGCTCTCCCTACCCCCCCCCCCCCCGAGGGCCTGGCGCCAGTTCTGGGGAGAGGCACCTGTTTATCATATGCTCTCTTCCAGCCCACTGGGTGCAAGCTCGGAACAGAGGCTCCAGCAGAGTTGTTGAGCCAGAAAGAATTGTGGGCCTCCAGCAGGCACCTCCATTCAGTCTGTCGCACAGCTTTGCAACTAGACACTAACCACCAGTTCCAACATTTGTGTTGGGCAAGGAAGACGGATTTGAATCCACCTATTCTGTTTTGCATTTCCAGCTTCCACCCCCAACCCAAAATATGGGCTATAGTTTAGGAAAACAATAAAAATTATTTGGAGCTGGTAGACCATTGAATTTTGCTGTAAGGAAGCCACATGGGACCTGCAAACTGTCTGCTGAAGGCAGAGAGGACCTTCCTGTAGGCTATCTCTGTGCCTATAACAGATCTGCGTTCCTTCCCGGGACAGTCCAGCAGTGGCCAGAGGCCTCTGAGCTGGGGCTGTTCCTGGCCTGTCTTGGGGAAGGGGACCATTTCTGATGACACTAGACACCCAAGAGGGGCTCTGTGGTCACAGAAGCATGGCCTCTCCTGCCTGCTATGGACAGACGCTGGGCCCGTGGGTGTCTCCACCTCTCAGCCCTCCTGTGATTCAGTTATCTCTGAGGATGCCGTGGGTGTGATTGCCTCTCAAACCAAAGGCATGTTTTGATGTTCACCATTTAAAACACCATCTCTATTGATTTTCATTTTTCAGACCTTGTAAGGATCTTAGATGTGGCCAAGGAGAGGTGATGGGTAAGAAATACTCACCACTCTGGCTGCACTGCATTAAACATTTATATAGCCCAGCACATTGTCAACAAGAGAATCTACAGCTATCTTCTTGATTTTAACTCTGAATCAGAGGAAAGGAAGCAATGACTCGGCCCAGGGACTTGACTAAGTTGTTCTTAGATGGATGGGGACTTGAGGACAGGAGAGGGGTTCTGGTTTGCATCCCTCCCCTCCCCCTTTGCCAATGTCATTGGTGTACAATGATTAGCTGCTGATGCAAATACAGGAATGATATTGACCCAGAAAACCAAGACACGCCAATGAGTGTCTGCATTGGGCGGCTGTTGGGGGCTGCACTTTGCCTGGTAGACAGGAGGGGGAAATGCAAATCAAGTCTCTGGGATGCCACGCACAGACCTTCAGCCTATCAGGCTCAGCCACAGTGTGCTTTTAGAATTGTGGCAAATCGGCCTGGCGCAGGCCTCAGCTGCATCTCTCATCCCTCCTGCTGATCTGCAATGAGAAGGCCATCCCTCCCACCAAGAGGGGCGTCTGTTCTCTCCCCTCAACCTCGCTTGCTCTGTGCCTTATTTCCAGCAATAAAAAGAGGTAGACCTATCACATAACTTTCTGGACTGGGCCAAAAGAAATCTGCAGCTTCTGTCTTCCATGTTGGAGCGCTGCACGTTTCCCAAGAAGTGGGATTGGGTAACCCTGCTGAAGAGAGACCTGAGTCAGGCGGTGCCTTCCCATCCCACCCTGGTGCCTTGCAAAGACAGCGCCTTGAGCACCCTTGACTGGGAACCACTCAGGGGCCTTGCCTGAATTCCTAACCACAGATCATGTGCAAGTGACATAGCCATTGCTTTGGAAGTGACCTTTGGAGACGTTTCGTTTTGCAGCAGCAGATGACTGAAATGAGGCCACAGTCCAATTCTCCACGGTCCAGTCCGGGACGTGTGGATTCCACAGACCCTCCCTGGGACCGAGAGGTGAGACCCCTGCTCATTTGCCCCATGGGCTGTTTCACACCTGACTCGCAGGCAATACTGCAGGGCTGAAGTCTTGGGCCACACGGGGAGCCTGAGCTGAAGCAACCCGGGCAGGGACACGTGGTCAGAGAGAATACCAGCTTCGCCACGGAATCCTCAGAAGACACAAGAGATGTCTGCTTGTACGACCCTGAACTAGACGTGCGGAGGGGAGGTGAAAGAAACCAGGGAATGCTGGACACCTTAGAAAACATTTTACAGATTGGGGGCCCAGGGCCCAGAGAGGGAGGTGACTTGCTCAGAGTCACGCAGCTTGTTAACGGCCGAGTGGGGAACAGAACAAGGTCTCCTAAGTACTGGGCTAGCTCTCCTTCCTTCGCCTTATCCATCTCCTTTTGGATTTCTGAGTCCTATCTAAGAGCAAGGAAACACACCCTTTCCTAAGTACATGAAAAATACTTGAAACGCTAGCTGTGGACGGGGAGTGCTAATAACCACATCCCAACTGAGGAGACCCTGCGAAACACACCCAAGGTAAGCGGAAGGGTGGGCTGGGGTGTGGGATAAATCATCAGGGCGTCTTCTGGAAACTCTGACCTTTAAAGGAGAAGGCCGGGGTTTGGGCTGGGGCCAGGCATGCCGAGGCACAGAGATAAGAGCCAGATGTGTGGGAAGGATTTCTTGGCAGGTTCAGAAAGTCCTGGGGAAGGAATAGGGCTTTGTATGTTTCCTTCTGGGTCCCTTTGTCTTATCTGGTTCCCCCACATGCCACCAAGGGCAGAGAGGATGTCTGCTGCCCAGTGGGAGGACCCACGACACAGCGCTCCCAAGCCCACCCAGGCCTGAAGCTCAAGAACAGGGTCTGCAGGGATTCCACCGTCTGCCCCTCTCTCCTCTCCAAGTCCAGCCCCCTCTGTCATCAGACTTTCTTTTCATTGTCCCGTTCCCCTGAGGACAGCTGGGCAGGTAGAGGCTATCTGAATGTGCCCAGCCCTTTGCTGAGAGGAGGGCTTTTGCCTGTATGAGGAGGTGCCAAGGTCTTAGGAGATCCAGTAGGAAGGACTCTCCCTATGATTGGAATGGGCAATGTGAACCAGGCTGGCAGATTGTTTTCCTTGGCAAATAATTCTTGCTCAATGGAGAGATCAATAATACCAGCTACTGTTTCTATGCCAAAGAACAAACCGCTTTTGGAAGGCAGTAGAAGAGTAGCAGACGGAGCACACACAATCACTTGTGAGCATCTGTTCATTGTCTTTGGCCTTGGACAAGTTCCTTTACTTCTGTAAGCCTCGGTTTCTCATCTGTTACGAGAGTATTAATGACACACATTCCTTATTCCCCAAGCTTCTTGTGAAGATTGATTAATACATATGAAACAGCTATTGCAGTGTTTGACAAGGGTCACTGCCCAGTCAGTGTTAACTTCTGGACTCCTACAGTAACTGAGCCCATTTTAATCTGCCCCAGGTAGAGCTTCATCATTCACCAGCACCTATGGTTTACCTGTCATGCGCCAGGCTCACAGTAGACATGTCATATGCCTTACCACACCAAAAACCTACAGGCTGGGTACCACTCATCGCCATCTATTTTGGCCAGCTTTTTTTTCTTGTCACTATGACAAAAATACCTGACAGAAACAACTTAGGGAAGGAAGGGTTTGTTTGGCTCACAGTTTCAGAGGTTTATTCCATGGTTGGCAGAAAATCCTGGTGCCAGGGCATGGCAGAGGAAAGCTGTTCAACTTACGGCTGCTAGAAGCAGAGAAAGAGACAGGAAGTGGCTAGGGACAGATACAGTCCCCAAGGCCACACCCAGTGACCTACCTCCAGCCACACCCTACACTGCTCAAGTCACAGCCAAATCAGTCCATTCAAATTATTAATCCATCAATGGATTTATTCACTGATGAGGTGGAGCCCGGATTCTATTATCTCACCTCTAGATATTGCTGGATTGCCAACACATGAGCTTCTCTGGAGAACATGCCATAGCTAAGCCACCGCACCGTCTTACCTTTGCTTCTCTTTATGGTAAATGCCACTCTGTAGCAGACCCTTAGGACCACAATGGATGCAGGGATGCTTGACAGCAGGATCTGTAGTGTCAGAGGAACACACAACCTGCTGAAAACCTGCATAGATTGCCTGGAAATTACGTGATTGATCTCTGACCCCAGCCCCACATCTGGGGGTCCCCAACCAACCCAATTTGGAGTGGACTAAGATAACCAAAGGTGATTCTCTGGTGGGGATGGTCTTCAAGGATGGTCCCCACAGAGTACAGCCCATCCAGATATTGAGGGCCTCAGGCTTGCTTCCCCAAAACTGGGGAGAATTACTGAAGTGTTTCTAATTAGAATCGTAGCACTCACCTGGGATGCATTAAGCCCAGGAAGTTAAGAACGTGCAAATTCCCAATCACTCTTCTTTCTCCCACCTGCCGGGCTCTTCATTAAACTGCAGTTAGATGAGCGTCCCTCTTCTCCAAGAACCTGGCACCACGGCATAAAGATGCCTTAGCCTTAGACCTCTTCAGATGGTAGATTGTTAGCTTCTCCCCCAGGGCGGGAAGGGAGGGTAAGATAAAGACGTGCTTCCAATAGAATGGCCAGGAAGCACCTATTCAAAACCAATACCTGCAGATTTCTCCTTTCTGTCTTATGTGGTCTAATGATGATCTGAGGACCCCTGGGGCCGGAGACATTTTCAGGGTGTTGACAGGGGCAAAATTATTTTCCTACACAGAGAATGATGTTATCTGCCTTTCTCACTGTGTTGACATTTGCACAGAAGCAATGATGAGTGAAAATGCTGGATCCTCAGCGTGAATCAGGCAGCGGCACCAACTGTGCTGTCGTCTTTACACCCTTCACCTCCTCACACTTGCCAGCGTCACCAAGGAACATCCTGATGAAGCAGTCAAATTATAAAATTATCAGATCTTAACCTGGAGCAGGCATCTTTTTAATATTTGGTGTGCCAAAATAGAATGTATGCACAAAGCATTTCTGCAGCATATCAAAGTACTATTTGTCTCAAAGTTTTTGAGGTGCATGCTGAACTAGCCACTTTTTTCATGTGCTGTCTTTTTTACTTAAATGAAGGTCGGCAAACTATAATTATTTAGACTTGATTGTTGGGAATCATTTGCTCAGAAATGAACAAAATAAGCTGTCACCTCAAGGAAAAGAGCTGGCAATATTTGTTCCTAATGATAGAAATTAAGTGTTCAATTGAAAATCAGAATTTTAATGAAAATACAGCTTGACAGCTTTCCAATCTTTAGAGATTTTCTGATAAGATCAGCAGTGACATTAATATATGTAATTTTTCACATTGTATAGTAAGATGGGTCAATATTGGAAGACATTCAGAATCCAGATAACCGATAAGCAGAGGTAAAAGACCCAGTCAGTGTGCAAAAGATCTTAATTTAACCCACTAGAAAAAGCTCACTATATATTTTTAGACTCTACATTGTCAAGTTGAGTATAGTATCAAAGAAAAGTATCCACAATTATCTCAAAAGACTACTAAATGCCCCTCTACTTTCCAACTCTTTCTCTTTGTGAAATCAAAAATCTTCATATATTTGAAACAAACAAACAAAAAAACCCACAACAAATTGAATACAGAAGCAAGTATGAGAATCTAGTTATCTTTTATTAAGCCATACATTAAAGAGATTTGCCAAAGTGTTAAACAACACCAGGTATGGTGGTGCACACTTGTATTCCCAGTACTTGGGACGCTGAGACAGTGTGCAACATAGACCAAAAGATCTTGGTCTATGTTGCACACTGACTGGGTCTTTTACCTCTGCTTAATTTTGTAGCATCATTCATTAGTCATTTGGAAATTATTACACATTCTTAGCTGGCCTCGACAACTTACTGAGGTCCTCCACAACTTGGTGAGATCGTGTTTCAAAATAAAAAATGAAATAGGGATGGGAGTGTAGCTCAGAAGGGGAATACTTCTGGGTTCAATCTCCAGTAAAACACACACACACACACACACACACACACACACACACACACAAAGTTAAGCAATGCTGGTTTTGTCCTTTTTTTGAAAAATTTAATTATTTTAACAAAAAATATTATGTTAACATGTAAATACTTGACTGTAAGTCAAACAAACCCAGTATAGGATTTGTGTACTGAAAACCACAGAATCTAGATGGAAAAAAAATCAAAGAAAATCTAAATAAATGCAGCAACATACCATGTTCTTAGATTGGAAGATTCAATATCATTAACAGGTTAATTCTTGTCAAACAAGTTTATAGATTCAACACAGTCCCAATCAAAATTCTAACATTATTCTTTATAAACAAACTGTTTCCAAAACTTATATGGAAATGTAAAGGTACTGAAATAACCAAAACAATTTTGGACAAGGTAAATATGGAAGAGCCACCCTGCATGATTCTAAGTCAGACTACAAGACTACAGTAATTTACACAGAAAGAATTAAACATGTAGATTAATGGAACAGAACGAAAAGTCCAGAAATATATCCATGCAAATATGTTCAATTGATTTTTTTTTTTGAGAAAATGCGAAGGTAATTGGATGGAAAATTATTGGATGGAAGGCAATTGTATGGAAAATCTTTTCAACAAATGGTGATATAACAATGGGAAATCCATTTTCAAATAAGTAAAAATAAAAATTCAATCTAAGTCAGGCATGGTGGCACACACTTGTAATCCCAGTACTTGGGAGACTAAGACAGAAGGATCACAAGGTTCGAGGCCAGCCTCAGACACTTAGTGAGGCCTTCTGCAACTTAGTGAGACCCTGTTTCAAAATAAAAAATAAAATAGAGCTGGGGGTGTAACTCAGCGGTAGAATGCCCCTGATTAAATCCCCAGTACTGCAAACAAAACAAACAAACAAACAAACAAAAACCTCAATCTATTCCTTAACAGTATCCAAACATTAACTCAAGCTGGGGGTGGTGGCACATGCTTGTAATCCCAGTACTTGGGAGGCTGAGACATGAGGATCACAGGTTCAAAGTCAGCCTTAGCAACTTAGCAACTTAGCAACTCTCGGAAACCTAGTAAGATGGTCTTTCCAAATAAGAAATAAAATCAGTCTTGGGGGTATAGCTTGGAGATAGAATGCCTCTGGGTTCAATTCCCAGTACCAAAAAAACAAAAAAAACCAAACCAACCAAACAAACAAAAAAAAACAACAACCTCAAAATGGATCATTAGCCCTATTTTAAAAGATAAAGTGATTTTTTTTCCCCAGTATTGGGAATTGAACTCAGGGGTAATCTACCTCTAAGCTACGCCCCCAGCCCTATTTTTAATTATTTATTTATTTATTTATTTATTTATTTATTTATTTTGCGGTACTGGTGATTGAACTCAGGGGCATTCTACCTCCAAGCTATACCCCAGCCCTATTTTTTATTCTTTATTTTGAAACAGGGTCTCACTAAGTTGCAGAGTGCCGCACTAGGTAACTGAAGCTGGCCTCAAACCCAGATCCTCTGGTCTCAGTCTCCCAAATGCTGGAATTACAAGTGTGTGCCACCATGCCCAGCTTTTATTCTTTATTTTGAAACAGGGTCTCACTAAGTTTTGGAGGGCCTCCCTAAGTAGCTGAGGCTGGCCACAAACCTGTTACCCTCCTGTGTCAGCCTCCCAAATACTAGGATTACAAGTATGCGCCACCATGCCCAGTTTTAAAGCAATAAAATTCTTAAGAGAAAATCTTCACGAGTTTGGACTTGGCAAAGAGTTCTTAGCTGTAAACACACAAGCTGAAAAGAAAAAAATTATTAAGTTGGAATTTCCAAAATTACTTTTTTGTTTGGTTCTTGCTAAATATACAAGTAAGAAAATGAAAACACAAACCACACAGGAAGAAAATATTTGCAAATCAAATGTCCAACAAAGGTTTGTATCCTGAATATATAAATAACTTTCAAAATTTAACAGCCAAGAAACAATCAGCCCATCAAAAAAATAAAAAAGGCAAAATATTTAAACAAACACTTAACAAAAAGGATGGATACACAGGCAGCAAATAAACACATGGGAAGATTCTCAACATCATTAGTCATCAGGGAAATGCAAATTAAAACCACAATGAGATGCCTTCAGGTATCTATTAGAATCACTACCGTAAACAATACTGGCAATACAAAGGACTAGTGATGATGTGGAGCTACTGGAACTCCTATAGTGTAGATAGCAATGAAAAACAGCACAGCCACTACGAAAACAGCTTGGAAGTATCTTACAAAGTTAAACCCACAATTACCAGATTACCCAACAATCCTACCTATAGTGACGTCCTAAAGGAGTACAAATTTGTGTTCTCATGAAAACCTGTACACAGGTTTGAAATCTATACCCACCTTGATTTCTGTTATGATCTCATCAGAAAGGACCCTGAAGGGAATTTACAGGATGTGGTGCAATGATGTGAAGAAAGATCAGCCTGAGGTTTGCTAGGAAAAGGGTCTCTGAGGCTGCAGAGAGGGAGCAGCCTGAGTCTGCCCAGGAAGTCTGGCTGAGGGTGCAGACAGCATAGCTTTAGAGACTTCTTCCTTTACCTGAGTATCTCTTGTGGGGGACCGCAGAGCTTCCCACCCTGGAAAACAGTGAGCAGGCTCTTCTGAGGGAAAACATGAAGAGGGATGCGGTTCAGCCAGGCTGCAGCAGGCCAAAGTCAGGTTAATCTGATTTTGAAAAGAAAGGTGACATTTTGTGCACCTTAGAGAAATGGAGCAAATTCCTGCTGACTCCTTAGAGGTTGGCTGGAAACCCAGGAAACTGACCAGATAGCCCAGGGTGAGCGCTTACCACATACCATGAGAAGACAGCCATGGCTTACCTCTCCTCCACACCATCACGGAACTCAGAAGACTGAGAGATCAGCAGATCAGCAGATCAGCAGATCAGCAGAGGAGAGCTCCATGTCATGAAAAGTGTGGCGCTTCCAGTGAGCGGGGAGTATTCGACAATCAAGGCTGTGGAAGTCGACAAAGAGTTCCAGTAAGATGAGGACTCAAGAGCGCCTGCAATATATGACATGAAGGTCGCTGGCGTGGTGGGGCAGGACCCTGATGGCCGTGGTTTAAAAACTCCTGGGAGCTGAGGTGAGGATGCGTGCTCCTCGAATCTCCAAACTGCCCGACACCATTGGTTGGGCAGACAGAGGCCACCGGGGCAGGGCACTAACTTCTCCTCGAAGAGAATTTCTCCGAGGAAGGGCAGCTGCACTGACCCATTGGTGACATGAGAAAGCAGGGTGAGCTCATCTCCTTGTCTTGAAGAAGCCACCTGCCGGAGTGCCCATCTGCTCCTGGAGGTCGGTCCATTGCTAAAAGAGGAAAGTTTATCAGAGAGATGGTGAACTTCCTAGGACGTGAAGATTGACCCACTTTTCCCTCTCTTATCTCATTCATTTCATGAAGGGATGTGGTGGTTGAAGGAACTAGCTCTTTTGCTGCAAATTCAACACCTGTTCCAACGTCACAACATTCTGATTGTCTTGCCCTGTGTGTTTACACATATTATTTCATTTAATTTCACAACATAGATAAACCTCTTTTACATATGAAGAAACAAAGAGGGTGACTTGCCCAATATCACACAGCTAAATAAACGCAATCCCCAGACCACATAGCTGAGTAAGTGGCAGAGCTAGAATTTGTACCTCCAGGTGCTTCAGTTCCAATTCCTGCACCTTCCCCACCATACCAGCATAACTAGGAAGAATTATTCAAAGCAGATTGACAGCTCCTTCCTTGTTTGAGAGGGGAAGGACCTCTTCTGGAAGCTTGGACAGAGATGCGTCCTCCTGTGTCTACAACCTATGGACTGCTGGAAGGAGATGATCTGCAGGACCCTGACCAGGTCCTGCCCCCCCCCCCCCCCCCCCCCCCCCCCCCCCCCCCCCCCCCCCCCCCCCCCCCCCCCCCCCCCCCCCCCCCCCCGTCTAGGAGTCTCAGCTAGCAAAGCTCCTCCCTGTGTGGTCTAGAGCGTGGGCCTTGACTGTTAGACCACAGTGGTGCTTACTTCCTGGACTGGGTGGCAGGAAGTTGGGACCAGTGCAGAGGAGGTAGGAAATACATGGCATGTGCCTTTCAGAGCTACCCACCCACCCTGAGGAGAAACGGAGGCAGCAGATCGTCACGGCTGGGGAGGGCCTCCCAGAAACTCCATTGGAGATGGTTGGGGGAGGGGCACCTCCGGCTTGGCCCTTGTCCAAGATTCTGGAACCTGCCTAGTCTAAGCCGCTGGTTGCATGACACTCTGAGGGTGCTGCCTGCCTCTCTGGGGAGTTTCCTTCCCCTCCCCTCCTGGACAGATATGCAGAACCAGACGGTAGAGCCATGAGGTCACAGCTAGGACTCCGCCTAACTCTGGAAAGAGGCAGTGTGCAGGGTTCAGGGGTACTGCTTTTCAAATCAGGCTGCCTGGCTTCAAAGTCCCATGCTGCCACTTGGCAGCTGTGTAGTCAGCGGAGGTTTATTTCCCATTTCTCTTTTGGCCTTCGTTTCCTCGTCTGTACAACAGGGTGATGACAGGGCTAGTTTCTAAGGAGAAAGCAACAGAAATGGCCTACACCTGCACCCTCGGCCTCAGGCATGGCGCCTGGGGGGCAGCCAGCTTCCTCTGGCGGCCATATGTCAAGCGCTCGCTCTCAGCCTAGGACTCCATCTAAGAGTGTCACATGGAATGCTGCGCCCCTAAACGATGTGCACGGGAAGGACCTGGGTCATTTCTGGGCCAGAGCTTCTAAGAAGTGGTTGTGCCTTCTTCGTATTTTCTTCCTGGTCAGAAGCAGACAATGATGGAAAGGATCAAGCCGCAAGACCGAGAGACACGCGCCCTCGGGAACAAGAGGGGAGAGAGTCTCCGCTGCTCCTGCACTTCTGCCGCGCTGCTAGTGGAGGGAAACGACGGGATCTATCGGAGTGGGGAAGTATCACCCCCAACCCCATCTTTCCTGTACCTTCTTGCAGATCAAGTGAGAAAAGAATTCCCTGGCATTGATTTGAGAAAGAAAATTGAGGCATCTGACAGCCAGACACATGGGCGCAGACCTGGGGAGTTCGTGTTTGTGGTGGCGCTGAGTGCTGGGCTCTGAGTACCCATGGGGGGTTGTAGTTATTAAGGCCCATATGTTAAGTGCAGGGTAAGTAAGAGAAGAGGCCAAGGGTTAGATCTTTCAGAGAGGCCAATGGGGCCAGCCATCCAATTCTGAGTACGAGGGCTTCCTTGTAAACATGCTTCTTGCTGCACAAATGAGGGCAGCGGAGAGGAAGGAAGCAGGGAGAGGACAGGCCGGAGCGCGCTTCCCTCTGCCCCGTGTCTGGGCTGCACGGGCTTGCCTACTCCCCAAGATCCATCTGGAATCTCACCTCCCCTGCAAAGCCTTCTGGCCTCCCTAGATGTGGCCGGCGACACTTTGGTCCACATTCCAAGCATGGTGTCCACACTAACTGTGGCTTCCATCATGCTGGGTCAGGACCCAGGTCCTTGAGGCCACCGTCATGCACGGTGTGCCCCTGGGGCCTAGCAGGAGAGCCTGACACAGAGTGGGCGATGATATCATGGGCGGGCGCGTGATCCGTGAGCAGACCCGAAGGTGAGGAACCCAGTCAAGAACTGCAACTGAGATGCCTGAACACCCAGGTGGGCAAGCTCAGTTTTCTACCTCTGTCGAGTAAAACATCCAACAATGACTTCTTCAGGTCACACGACTTTTATTGCTGAAGACCATCGTGGGAAGCTCATCGGGCATAAGTGTCACCTCCTCCTTGGCCTCAATAACATCCCACGCTGTCCCCAGCTCCCTCAGCTCTGGCCTGCTCTTCTGGGGCACCCTCTCCCTGGGCAGCTGCCTGCCTGCACGGAGGGGGCTGATGCACTTGGCCCTGCCTCTGAGAATCATAGCACCACAGGGGGCCCAACGGCCCTGGGGAGGGAGAACAGGACTAGGGCAAACAGGTGCCCCAGAGAAAAGCCGGGGGAGTCCCAGGCCTTCGGCCGGCAAGAAGGCGGGCTGCAGGAACGGCTGCAGGAGCGGTGCCCACTCGGATCCCTCAGAAGTCCCCTTGCAGGGCCTGGGGATAATGTTTGCTTTCTCTCCAAGATCCTTTTCATGTCAGTGCTATATTTCTAGAACAACAGAGAAACTGGAAGATCGAGAAAGCTGCGAACACACCCTGCAGTGCCAGGAACGCTGGGACAAGGGGTGCTCAAGCTGGCTCCCCGGCTCCCGGGCCTGCGCAGGAGCAGCATGTGTCTTCATTTCTCAGTGCTGTGGTCGCAGCCCTGCTTAGCACCTCTCCTGCGGCTACGCGAGGCTTCACTTCCCTGAGGCTCTCCTGAGGCCCAGTCACTGCACGAACCCAGAGATGTCCATCCTGAGGACCTCAAGGCCCTCTGCCCAGTCCCTAGAAGCCAGGAACGTTTCCCAGTGGGACACCTCCTGTGAGTGTCCTGGAGTCCTCGGGGTGATTAATGCTAGCTATCAAGGGCCCTGAAATTCTTGGAGAATCTTAAATATACATCTATTTCTATTTGTTAAATATAAAAAAATAAAATAACATAAAATCTGCCCCAACAACTTGTGACCAGGCAGGTGCGATGAGCCCTTGTCACAGGGTCACCCTGGACAGAGTGGTCCAGCTCTGGACATCCCCAGCACGTGCCAGAGGCCTGAGCAAGGTGGTGCTCACGCCACCGACAGGACAAGCTCTACCCAAAGGACGTCCAGATGCAGGGACCCTGGCGCCCCCCAAAAAGCCGCATCGTCCATCCAGCAGAGCAGTCACGCTGCCTGGGTGAAGGTGTCTGGGCTGGTTCCCAAGTCAGAGTCAGAGGCGCAGGAACTCGTGATGTCGCCTTCAGCGCCTTCCCTGGGCTCTATTTTGGCTTTGCCGCCTCTGTCCATTTATGGATTCCAGTGGAAGCATCCATGGGGCCCATGCTCTTATCTCCAGATTTCCAGCCTGGGATTCTGGGATGAGGTGACAGCTCTTCTGGTTTCTGAAGAGCTTGGAAGAACAGCAACACACACACACGCACACACACATGTACACACACACACACACACACACACACACACACACACATGCACACTCAGAGGCAACAGCCAGTGGAGGCAGTAGCGGCAAAGGTGCTGGTGGCTGTCAGCCCAGGAGTTGCAAAGGGCGGGTGCCTTTTGCCAGAGTCTTCACAGCAGCCTGTGCTGTGTGGCAGAGCTGGTTAGGATTTCCGGAAGCGCATCTCACTCTGAGGAAGAGATGGAGAATGGGGTGAAGGTGGTCTGGGAACACAGAAGCTCAGCCGGAGGGCTCAGGCACCTGGCACTGCCTCTTGGGGAAGAGGGACTGTGGGGAGGAGACTGTGGGGATAGTGTTTGCTTTCTCTCCAAGGTCCTTTTCATGTCAGTGCTATATTTCTAGAACAACCGAGAAAGAAGAGCCTCCCCCACCATATTACTCTCTCTGGGCTCTATTCTAAGCCTGAGCACTCTCCCCTGCAAAGGCCTGAGGGGAAAGCCTGGGCCGTCCTCCAGCCTCCCACCTTTGGGGGTCCCCAGCCCGTCTGGCATAATGTCTCCCGGCAGGACTCTCACCTCCATCTTGCTGTAAATCCAGGGGAGGACTTCGGTCACTTTGGTGTACACGCCGGGTTTGTTTCTCTGTCCACAGCCTGTGCCCCAGCTGGTGACCCCTGTCAGGTACCAGCGGTTGTTCTGCTCGCAAACGAGAGGCCCCCCACTGTCGCCCTACAAGGGAAGCCAGCGTGTTAGCTGGGCAGGGGCAGTCCTGAGCGGGAAAGGGCAGGGCCCTGACTCCGAGGACAGCCCCAACCTCCCCTCGCCCACCCTGTCCCCCAGCCTGGGGCCTAGGGCCTGTGTCCCAGCCCAGGCAGCCTCACCTGGCAAGAGTCTCTGCCCCCGCGGAGGTCCCCAGCACACATCATCCTCGGGGTAAGGTAGCTGTCATAGACCGTGTAGTCATTGCACTTCTTGAAGTCGATGAGGTTGACTTGCACCTCCCTGAGGAAGGGGGAGGTCTTCTCTGCAGTGGAATGAGGGCGGAGGAAGAGGACAGTGAGCCTCTGGACCACAACCCAGTCCAAGGGAGGCAGGGCGCTCAGGACACACAGTTCATGCCCTCCTGCCAGACACAATTCTGCACATGAAACAGACACACGCATGCACACACACTAACCTGTCAGGCCACCCGACACGCCACACAATGTTGGCTATGCTCAGGCACCATCAGCTTTACCATCTCACTTCTTATCTATATTATGTGCCCTAGAGAGAGCCGGTCTTGCTGACCCACTGACCAGTGGATGACCTCGGGCCAAGGAGGTGACTTGTCATGGTCACAGCTGACCAGCCATGGAGGCAAGATCAGAAGGAGGCTGTGCCCGGACCAGGCCCCGCTCCACCACAGAGTCAAGCAAAAGTGGCCCCAAGTGTGAAGCTGGCCGAGTCTAACAGCCAGGCCGCTGGGCCAGGGTCCTCCTGCAGGACGCAGCCATCTTACAGAACCAGCAGCAGACAACTAGCAAAGACAACTGGCAAAACAACTAGGCCACTTCATCACCCTGTTCACGGACAGACAAAAACAGGTCACTGTGCAAACTACAGAAGACCAAACTTCCCCTCTCACAGCCACACGAGGGACTGACTGTTTTTCATTCCAGCCTTAGACCCTCTCCTGCTGGATAAGATTTGGTAAGCTTCCCAGGTACAGCCATACCTGCTTTGCAACCGTGACCAATCGAGGAGAAAGTCCCGATTGAGACACTCCCTGGTTCTCCACTGTGTGGGTTCTCCCTCATAGCCAGGAGCACTGAACCCAGCTTGTTTAGCTCCAGGGTTTCCTGATGGTCCCGCCCGGAGGGTACCGCCATACTGACTGTGTCGACACGTATGCAGGTGTCTACACACACACACATTCACACCCAGGCTGGTGAATCTCTATATCCATCTCTAGCTATCTAGATGAGAGTTTGTATACCTAGACATGGTCCCTCACATGCACACGTGTACACACACACACACACACATACACACACACACACACACCCCTAGCATCTCTGCCTCTCACCATCTGTCTCCTTGGTCTTGCCAAAGCCCGTGATCCAGCAGGTCTCGTTGAGGCCGAAGGTCTGTCCGTGCATGGGGAGGCAGGCAGGGTGGATGTGAGCTGCAATGAAACCTCACGGCATCAGTGAACGAACAAGATGGAGGTGGGGGAGAGGGAAGAAGAAATGATGTTCAAGGAGCCCCATCCTTGCTCCTCCAGGGCCTCCTGCTGATCAGGCGAGAAACTCACTCGCTTCATCTTAACCCTCCAGCCTCAGGGTGTTTCCAGAGTCCTCAAAGCCATCTGGTTTTGGTGGTTTCCACAGAGGCAGAGTTCACAGCAGTGGCCAAGGGCCTCTGCCACCAGGAGCTGCTCCCCTGGCTAAGCCTCTTCCATGCCTTTCCTTCAGGCATGGAACAGCAAGCTGAGCTCCAGAGAGTAGGTCCATATGCAGCCTGATCTGGGAGGCCATGCTGGTTGACCAGGGTCTAGGGCTCCTTCTCCAAATGCTTACCCGGCACAGGGTGGGGAACCTCGACAGCAAGAAGCACACATCCCTAAAGACACAGAGCACGGACCGCTGCCCGCTCGCACACACACTAAACAATCTTCTGAAGGCACTGTTGAGTACCACTGCATAAGCAGCCTCTACAGACAGGAGGCACGGGACAGACTAGGGCACTGAGCACCGAACACCAACTCCAGGAGGAGATTATGGCTTGATAGAGAGACTTCTGCAGTGTGTTCTCAAGCATCTCTTAGGTGCAGCTCCCTGCTCCTGGAATAGTTCCTGGCATGTATGTATTAAGTACTCAATGAACACACATACGCAAATAAATGAAGGGATAGGATCAATTATTAACAACAACAAAAAAATAAAACGTGATTTCTTTTCTATGTCTGAGGTAAGATAGAGGGAATAAGGAAAGGAGATAGAAAGGAGACTGACAGGGAAGGGAAAAGAAACTATACCTTTAAATTTGAGAAGCTCTGTGCACACCCTCACCTTTGCTCCCCAGGCCTGTTTTCCTCCAGATCTAAATTCCTGAAAGGCCCACGAATCTTAGAGTATTATAAGTTCAGTTAATTAACGTATACATAGGTTGCTAGTTAACACAACATTTGTCTTTAAACTAAATATAGCCAAGGGGAAAATGCTATTAGAGACCTGTGATATGAGTACGTTCCAAACATTAACAATTAACTAGATAACACCAACCTAAGAACCCCTAAAAAATCAGACCACCTGGACCCTCCCTGCGCTCCGTGATCGAAAGCATGGAGCTCACCAGGCTGACCTACCTCTGCATACCCTCATGTACACTGTTGACAAAGCTTCCTTTTAAAGAGAAACCAAGACCCCAAAAGCACACCTCACTCTCAAGACAGCACATTCATTTGAGTGTGTATTCCTTCCTTTCCTAAATAAATCCCTGCTTGTGCCTCTTTCTAATAATCCTGAAATTATTTTCTTCAATGTATGTCAAGAGCCTGCCGGGACCAAGCTGAGTTCCCTTCTCTCTTCTGGGGAACCTTCTTGGCCCCCTGTCCAGTGATATGTCCATTTTTGAGACGCAAAGTCTTAAAAACATGCAATATTGTTGCATGGCCCATAGTTATATATTCCAATTGTTTATGTGAAGGAATTAAACTCATCGGGAATTTTCACAAGTTTTCTCTAAAAGGGCTATAACTTCAAGGTGCTGGCCTACCAAGTCAGTTTAAGAAAATTGGCCTGACTCGAACACTAAAGATTGGGCTCATTGACTATCCACAGAGGTACATGCATCTCAGGGATGAAAAAGAGCCAGGAGACGGACCCTGCACCTTAAAACCCTCTGCAATAGTGTCATAGCCTCCACTGGATTTAGAAATCACTCCTCCTGTTTTGGAATTCCAAATAACATTAAGGGGTTGGGGCTGAGTGAGAGGTTAGCCAAATGAAGTCTAGGTGCGACAACACTGGTTGTACAAGTTGTGCTCCTACAGGCTGAGGGACCCCTCCTATACCTGTGTGAGTGGCAGGGCAGGAGGACACAGGCAGCCCAAAGACAGGGCTGGGGCAGGCCTGGGGGTGTGGCTTGAGTGGGCGTGGCCCGCAGGGCTGGTTCTCCCCAGGGAGCCTCCTCCTCACCCCACTCTGATGAGCTGACTGTTCTGACTCATGACAGACACCACCCCACAAGGAATGTGCGAGGAGCACAAGAATGGCTGGACTAACCAGAGAGCTCCCCAAGGCTTCCAGAAATCCAGGGCCCTGCTGCTCCTCGCACCCCGTGCTGCTTTGCTTGTGCTGGAGGAGCCTGACCTCACTCCTCGGAGCCTCTCCTGAGCCCCCTTACCTGCCCTCACCAACACCTCCGGAACCCACCTTGCTATCTTGGCTCAAGGAAGCTGCCTTGCCCACTAAGACCTCTCAGCAGCAATCCCTCCATCCCCTGCTCCCCTGCCCTCAGCAGCGGCCTCTTCTAGTTGTCTCGGTGTTATCACATCTTGTTCTGTTTGCCATTGCCACTGCAGAGCTGACCCTCATATGGTAGACACAGGATAAGTGTGTGTTAAGGGAGCAAAGGAGAGACAGGCCTTCTCTGGCGACTGCGTGCACAGCGACTGAGCGCCCCGCAGCCTCCGGGTGCAGCCCTCTGGTGCTAGCTGCAGTTCCTCATCTCCGCCACAGTGTGTGGTGCGCCAGCCCAGAGTCCAGTGGGAAGAGCATGGCTTAGGGTCAGATCCACCGGATCCCGTGAGCGAGCGGCCAGGTAATTCTCTCTCTAAGGCTCTCCTTTCTCATGTGAAAAGTGCAGCTAATGAGAGGGCACGCTCCACAGGCTGGTGGTGAGGAGTCACAACCTCAGTCACATGTGTCACATGCCAGCCTTGGTGCTCAGCCTCGGCTGAGTGTTCAGTTACAAGCAGTGAAGCAGATCAATCTACTTACACTCACTAAGAGCGGTATCCGAGCCCTGGCTTGACTACCAGTGTGCAATGTACGTCATTTGTATGTGTCATTTGGGGAAAACTTATTTCTAAGCCACGGTCCTCAGTTTCCCCAATGTAAAATCAAAGTGTCCCATTTAATGATCGCTCAGAGCCTTTGGCCCTGGCTATGTTGAGGGTCTGAAGCCCTGTGATGGGTGAACAGATGCCGCCGATGTGGGCTGTGGGGTGCTGGGCAGGGGTGTGGAGCTCTCACCCGACAGGGTCAGGGGCTTGGAGAGCCGCATGAGGGCGATGTCATAGTCATCCTGCTCGTCCGTGTAGTTGCCATTGATGATGATCTGGGCGATGGTGGCAGCCTCTGGCAGCTGGTGCAGGTTATGGGTGCCTGCATACACCTTCCAGCCCTCGAGGATCTTCTCCCGGGTCCTGTCACACAAGAGCACAGTCCAGTCACCCACCCGACAGAGCGCTCTGGCCGGGAATGGCAGCGGGAGCACCAGCTTGGAGGCAGGAAGATGGATGAAATGACTTCTGAGGGAACCCGCTATCTAATCAGGTCCAAAGCCATCTCCCACACTCCCCAGAAATGTTCTGAGCTGGCCGCTGTGCACCGTACAGTGATAAAGAGAGGAATAGGCAAGAGCTGGTGTGCCTTCTCCTTGTCCCCACTGTCTCATCTGCATGCCACCAAGGGTCAAACATGGCGGGCAGGGCAGATCCCAGTAGTCATACCCTCAGCAGCCACAGAGATTGAAACAGGACAAAAGTAAACAGCTGAAGACTCATTATGGGGGAAGCCAGAAGCCGGTGGCCCTGCGCTCTGGGCTGTGAGCGTGCAGAGGGACAAAGCTAGCTGGGGATGTCATCAGCTGACAGCACAGACCTCCCTCGGTCCCCAGCCCTTGGAGCCTGGACTAGTGCTCCTGATTGCTCAGGTGCCTCTGCGCAAGTTCCAGGGGCAAGAGGTGGCCGCAAGCCTGAAGACTCATTGTCCCACCCTACTCTTCGGGGACAGGGTCCTGAGTCCCTCTTCCGGCCGGCATCCTCTCCCTGGGAACCATCGATGGCACTATTGTCATCCTCAGAGCTGGTTCAGAGTAGGCACCCCAATTCACATTCCCAAGACCTGATAACGGCTGCACATCGCCCCTCACGTGGTCATCAGGCCGCAGTGCGGCTACCCGCGGTGGGGACTGAGCTCACACCCAGCTCTCCTCCTCAGAGGGCGGCCCACAGTCAGCCCTTTCTGCTGACCCCCAGCCCAGCAGCAAAGAACCACAGGACCCCTGGGGCACTTACACAAAGAAGCAGTGGG
Organism: Graphiurus murinus; assembly: GCA_004027655.1. Taxonomy (NCBI): domain Eukaryota; kingdom Metazoa; phylum Chordata; class Mammalia; order Rodentia; family Gliridae; genus Graphiurus; species Graphiurus murinus. The sequence continues at coordinate 42,835 of PVLC010004880.1, read as the reverse complement.
CAGCGGTGAGCACCCACTGCGCGTCGATGAGCGTGCCCCCGCAGATGTGGGTGGTGCCGTAGTGCAGGCTGACTTGCCAGGGCCACTTGCTCTCCGAGGACAGCGCCCCTCCCACGATCCTCCCGGTCATGGCTCGCAGCCCACAGTCTGGGGGCGGAAGGACAGACCATGGCCCTGCTTCCCTCAGGGCTTCTCCCATGCTCCCTGGGCCAAGGCAGGCCCAGACATCCCCGCCCACCCAACACCTCTCTGCTCACTTGGCCAAAGATGCTGTCTGGCTGGCTGGCTCTCTTGGATCATCCAGTAGGAAATTTGATCCCAGGCGGGATCCTTTTTCTTCCCATTCATGCACTCTTTCATTAATTTGAGAAATGCTTGCTAAGTGCTAAGCTTTGGCACAGAGCCAGGCTTTGGGGTTAGAAGCAGGATCCCAGAGCTCAGGATAGCAGAGTCAGGGGCTCAGGATAGCAGACACATTCTCATTTGAGCCTGAACTGGTGAGCATTGCAATAGGGGCTCCATCGTTTAAACCAAAGGAGAAATAAGCTTCCCATGGTGTGTGCATGGGTCTGTGCCCATGTGGTTCGTGGATGGGTGCTGTAGAGCCCCCAGGAACTCTTCCTCTCAGGGGGACATCTCCAAATGTGCTCTGAGGCAAGTGACACTCAGTGTGTAGACACTTGTCTTCTGTCCTTGCAGGGGAATGAGGTGCCAGCAGTGCTCTTGGGGGTGGACACCCCCATCCACAGTACCATGCCCACCGTGGCCCCAGTGGTCCCTAAGAACATACCCTTGGCCTCAAGGTCAGACACCAGCTCCTTACCTGGTCAGCCTGACTTGGGCAAGGTAAACACTTTCAGCAAGCGGACAGTAATGGCACCTGCCCTGAACGGTGGTTCTTGACATTAAACACAATCATGTTTGTAAAGAGATGGCACGGTGCCCTGGACATCACAATGCATTCAATATCCATCCAGCTCTCTGTCTACTGATACTGGTCTCTAAGCTGGACCACGGGCTGCTCTTCTGCCCCTGCTCAGAGTCCAGGAGGTCAGATGGCTTCCTTGGAATGAGAGTGGTGGCTGGCTGAGCTCCTACCAGAGTCAGAAGGGGAAATGTGCCGGGATATACCCATGCTTGTGGGGTTCCTGGTCCTGAAACAGGCCGGCTGGCTAAGCTCCTCTTCCCAGTCCTCACCCCCTGCCCCTGTCTCCCAACCCACACAGGCCATAATCCAAGAAGAACATCTTACGGGAGCACTGGAGAGAGACATACCGCTGGGAAGGGCATTCGGACCTGCAGGAGGAGACACAGAAGGTGGGAAACAGACACAGAGCCACCTCCTCTAGGAGGCTTCCCTCATGGCTCCTGCTCCAATCCTAGCCCATTCCCAACCCACAGCACAAGAAATGGAGGTCTTGGCCTTCTTTGTCCCAGTGGAACACTGTTCCTTGCAGTGCTTTCTCCAGGAGTGGCGACGGTTCCACAAAGCTACCTCCGCTGTGCCCTCTGCCTAGGTTCTCATAATGGCCTGCACACAATGGCCATCTGCATTCTGTGAACCAGGGCCCCAACATCCCAGCAGCTCCCCACAACTAATCATGCGCCCCAGCGCTCCTCTGACAGCTCTTCGATGTAGCAAGCAAATCTACCTAGGCCAGGGCAGGCATCCAGATGCACCCCCCTTCTCTCAGCCTTGCTTCTTCGCTCCCTTCCACCAGGTAAACTGTGTTTCCTGGAGCACCCCCAACCCTCCCTCAATGGGGCTGGTGACAGGGGCTTCCCAGAGGGACCTCCTAGTCTCCGGCCACTCGCGCCTGGCAGTGGCGTCCACTCCATCCTCCACCCAGGTGACACTCCTCCTTGCCCTCTCCAAGCCCACTCTCTGCAGAAGCTTTCAGCCCAGCACCTGACAGAGCGGTGGCCCCACAGTTTGCTAATTGTCTCTGACAACCAGGCAAACTCTCCAGGCACCTCTGGCCTGAGGTGCCCTCTACACCAAGCCTCAAATAGGGCCTTCTAAGTGAGGGGGCAGTATCAGCATCAATATAGTAAACAAGGACCATTCCTGAGGTCCTTGAGTGTTCCTGATGGACTCCTGGACCTGGGTCCCACAGAGGCAAGGGAAGTGCTCCCTGAATCCCAGCCCTCCCCAGGGCCCCATTCTCCCGCTCACAGGCAGACGGCCTGGCCCGCCCCGGCACACCTGTGGAGGCTCTCTTGAATGGTGGAGTTGTACTCAGAGATTACGAAACTGCTGGCAAAATCTCTGTGGGCCACCTCAGCTGTCCGGTAAGCACTACAAGGGAGGAAAGGGGAGGAGAATGAGCTTGCTAGAGGCAGTACCCCAAGCCCTCCAGCCAGCATTCGAGTCCCCCCAGGAGCCTTGCAGATGGAGGCTGTACTGTCATGGTCTGAATGGTGGCCATTTTTGGTACACTGTACAGTAGGACCCTTTCCATATATTCTGCCCTGTCCCACTAGTCCCGTGCCTCACCCAGTAGTCCTTGAAGGTGGTGCTGGTCTGGCGCCTGGCACAGAGAGGTTGTCAGACATGCACCTTCCCTGTCACCACCCCAGACCTCCCGAGTCAGAAGCTCTGGGGGTGCGCCCGGCAATCTGCATTATCAGGCCTTCCAGGTGATGCTGGGGCATCTTAAGTCTGAGAAACACCAATCTATCCCTTTTCTATCCAAACCGTGGCCCATAGTCCAGCAGCATCAGCCTCCCTCTGACCTGCTGAATCCAAAACCGTATTGCAAAGATTCCCAGCTTGCCAATTAAGACAGACAAGTTTGGGAACCTCAGGCAAGGACACGGTGACCCTCAGAATCCAGCATGCCTAGGAATCACCTTGGTTCTAAATCCTAATCCCAGAGATCTGGATTCGGGGTGCATTTTCACAAGCACCCCAGGTGATTCATGTACAGTTCTTTTGTGGAGCGGGCCTTTGCAGATGCTGTCCCTCTGCCCAGAGAACCTTCTTTCCCTGTCCTTCCCTCTGCACACAGGCCAGGGCTGTCTCTGCAAGTGTACCTACAAAGCTCCAACTGCCCTTCATGTGGGGATCCTGCTGCAAACCGCACTGGAGCAGGATCTGGTCCTGCACCAATGTGTTTGGACGCCACGTGGTCTCTGGCACCTCATGCAACCTCAGTGGATGCTCTTTGATCAGTATGTCCAAGGGGGTGCCAGCTTGCACACACGGGGGTCCCTACTGAATAACTCAGCCCCCAGGCAGGCACCAGGACCCTGAGGCTGAGGAAGGCAGGGAACTAGCCCAAGTCCTACCTCCAGCAGTACTTGTTCTGCAGAAAACCCACAGGGAGATCTTAAACCTTCTCCTCAACCTCACACACACACGTGAACCCCCAAACCACTCAGCTTAGAAACTCAGACTAAGAGAGAGGATGGAGATGCCTACCTGGTCCGCAGATTGGAGGCTCCTTCAAGTGGGATGCCCATTGTCCATCCTCCTCCCCTCTCTGCCCACCAGCACTGACACCTTGGTTTAAAAGCTTTAGGGCTAAGGCTTCTTAGGACTCGGCATGGCCATGCCTGCCCCCTCTCATCTCCCACTTGATGAGTTCTAGCCCAAAGCAAGACTACTGCAGCTCAAAGTCCACCAGAGGGCTCTGTACAGCCTGAGCTTGCAGTCCCCAGACGTCATGAGACAACACCTGGCCAGATGTTCACCCATGTCATTTGGGCCACCCCCAAAACCACCCAGTGTGGTGCTGGACACCAAGCCGCTTTGTCACAAAAAGCCAAGGGAAAGCCGATAATACCATTCTCCCCAAACGGTTCCCTGACCTCTGGAAGTGCCTTGCCCCACTCATGGGAGCCCAGCTGGTGAGTGACTCGGGCTTGCCCTGAGCTGGAGAGGTCGGCCCTGGCCCCCGAGGGTCTCAGTAGCCAGAGGCTCTCTGACATGTCTGTGACACCCTAAGGAGACCCTGGAGCCTCCCCGGGGACCCAAAAGGCTTACCCTTCAAAGCCCAGCTGCTGACAGGTCTTCTCTGAGTCGGAATCATTCCAGCTGCTGCTGCAGATGGGAAGCCACTCATGGGAGGTCCCTGAGTAGACCTTAAGCAGAGACTTGTCCCAGTCGAATCTCACTGCAGGGCAGAAAAGGGCAGAACAAGGCCTCAGCACCCAGGAAGCTTCAAGCTCTCGGGGCATGAGCCAAGCTCTGAGAAGCTGTGCCCAGGGCTGCTCAGGGAGACTGGAAGAGGCTGGGAGATCGGCTCGAGTAGTGATGGTCAGCCAGGACTCAGGAGCCAGAGGCGCTCAGCCAGAGTCAAGGCCAGGTATGGACAGGGTGACAGGTCTGCATCCAGAGGGGCCAGGGGGCCGTGGCTGAGACCAGCAAGCTCCAGCCAGAGGCCTTGGTCATCCTGGGAGTTCAGTGACCCAAATGGGATGGTGATGAGAGAAATAAGATCTACTGCCCAGTGTTCTGGGTCAGCCCGCCACAGGCAGGTGCCATTATTACTAGTCTTGTCCAGTCCACTCATTTTAAAAATTAGGAAACTGAAGCCCAGAGAAGGGAAGTGACTTATTCAAGTCACACAGCACTCAAGCCAGGTTTCAAAGCAAAGTCGAATGTTACTCGAACCCGGGTTTTCTGCTTCTCTGTTCATTGCCTCCTGGCTGAGCTGTTATGTGGTTTGCACCAGGGTTTTCAGGTCACCAGAGTGCATGCGCATGTACGTACACACACATACACACACACACACACACACACACACACACACACACACACACACACACACACCAGCCCTCTTACCACAGCCCAGCTCGTCGCTTTTGAGCTTGCAGTCCACCACCCCATCACAGCGAACAGCTGTCCTGGGGCAGCTCTCCACCGGCTCCTTGTATTTGATCCCCGTATGACCTCGCCAGAAGTAGACTGCAAAACAGAAGCAGAGTGTGGCATTACCGCCAGCCCCAGACAGACAAGACACTGAGCAGCCCATGGCCCTGGGGTTCTGAGGCACCGACCTGCAATCCCTCTTGGACTCTGGGGCTCGGGTCCCCCATCTGCATGGAGAGAAAGGCTGCTCAGGAATGCTCCAGAAGGCTCCAGAAAGCTCCTGCAAGCAGGGCAGCCCCAGGCAGACTCAAGTAGCCAACCACCCAGAGAGAGATGGAGGCAGACACTACTCTGGGATTCCCTGCCCTACACGCTGGCTGGCGGAGGCAGTGGCAGGAGAAGCCACCTCCTCTGGGGTCCCAGAGCCCCCTCTTCTCCATGCTAACAGCTGTGTGCGTGTGAGCACACGTGGCCACCACTGGTCCTGTCCTTGCAAGGATGACCCTCCTTCCAGCTCCTGGATTGGCTTCCTCTTCTCTCTCCCCTAAGCAAGGGGGTGGGGGGTCGGGGTCCCTTCCTGCTCCAGCACTTGTCTTTATGCCTTCAAATGTCTGCTGGTGCCACAAGCAACTCCAGGTGGCAGATTACCAAATGTACAAGGAACGGAAAAACCTGAGTTCTAACTCCTCAGTCCCGACCTCGTGTCCCCTCACTGCCCCCACTGCGTTCTCAGTCACCAAGGGGAAGCCCACCCCAGTGTGGCTGCTCCTTCCTGGTCCAGACACAAAACCCTCTCAATCTTCGGAGCTTGCTCCTCCTCTCTGCCTCTCCTCCCACGCCCCAAACCTCCAGGGAAAGCCTAAGTAGTCCCCTCTCAGGATGCTCGCAGAGCTGAGCATGGAGGGGCTGCTGATGAGCCCCGGAGAGCTCTGGGCACTAGACCTAACCCTCCATGCAGCTGCTCAGTGGCCTGCACAAGTCAGACTGTCCCCCTGGCCCTGGGCAGTCTCCGGACCTCCACTTCAGCCAGCATTGCAAAGCCAGGCCAAGAGGGTCAGTGCTATTCAGTGCATCCAGCCCTGCACGCTGTATGCCCTCTGTGGGCTTCCCCCACCCCGCTCATGGAGCAGGGCAGGAGTCCCCATAGGAGACACCCAAGAAGGCTTTCACATGCACCATGATAGAGGCTGCACTGCCTGGTTAACAGGCAGGGAAACTGAGGCTCGGTGTGTTAACTAGCTTCCTGACATGCTGCAGCTGGTAAGAAGCAGAGGCAGGAATGTCTATCCCCAAAGCTGTGCTCTGCCTCCTCCCCTACCATCCCATTCCTCAGAGAGCCCTGCAGCCCCCGGATATCTCCAGGTACCCCTCCCCGCCCTCTACCACACCATGATGCAGAATCTGTACTCCTCCACCCGGCATTTAAAGCTCTCTGCTGCTCGACCTGGCCTTACTAAGCCAAATAGCTGGCCCCCAGGCCCCAGACGTTATTTGCCCCTCTGGCTGGGCAGGTAATTTCCTTGTCTTCCATGCTGTCTAGCCCCCCACCTTTCCATAGCTGCTCATCTGCCCTGATGCCTCACCCAGGCCATGACTCCCAGGCCCTCATGTGGCCCCTGCTCCCTGGCCATACAGCTGTCGCCCCTCTGTGGCCACCACACTCAAATGTGTCTGGCCCAAGTTCTTTTTTTTTTTTTTTTTTTTTTTTTTGCAATACTAGGGATTGAACTCAGGGGCGTTCTACCTCCGAGCTATACCCCCAGCTCTATTTTTTATTCTTTATTTTGAAACCAGGTCTCACTAAGTTGCGGAGTGCCTCACTAGGTAGCTGAGGCTGGCCTCGAATCTGGATCCTCTGGTCTCAGCCTCCCAAATGCTGGGATTACAAGCATGCGCCACCACGCCCGGCTGCCCAAGTTCTTTCCAGTTCTGTCCCTGGGAGACGTGACCTGTGGCCTCCCTGAGGACAGGACAGCAAGGTGTGCCCTCACTTTTGCACTCTCCTAAGTCTCTGCACTGCACTGGGCTCCTGATCGACAGCTGAGCAGAGAGCTCTGGTATCTGCCCTGGGTTTCTTCTGTAAAGAAGGAGCAAGTGAGGGGCCTGAGCCCTTGAACACTGAACTGACTGCATATCCTTGGGAGACTTTTTCCAACCAATATTTTTAACATGCGCGCATGCATGTGGGTGTTTAATTACTGACACTGAGATTCTGTGCCAAGCATTGATCTGTCATCTCATGTAGTCCCCGTAACGGGGGAAGTTGGGATGAAATCCAATGGAGCACACAGTGAGTTGACTGAATGGATGGAATTCGCACCATCTAGATGTGCAGGAGCTGGGCTCAGTGCATCTGACTCGCCAGCCCAAATAAGCTCCTCCAAGCCCGGGTCCTCTGCAGCGCACGCCACTGACCCAGTGGGGCAGAAGCTGCCGAGCCCTACCCCGGTGCCTCAAGGGGACCGGGCCACATCATGGTCCCCGGCCATTGCAGGCGGGTTCCTGTGTGAGTGTGTGGTCCCATCCCTGTGGCATGCCCGCCCAAGCCCCGTCCACCCTGTGCAGACCAGGGCCTGCCCTCTCCCTCCGTTTGACTCACAGAGAAGGATGAGCGAGACCACCAGGCCGATGAGCAGGAGGATGCATCCGATGAGAGGCAGCTGCTTCTGGCCCTCCTGCCAGGAGAACTTGGGCAGGTGGAGACCTGGGACAGAGGCTGTTGGAGGGTGCCGTTGAGGTGGGGGGAGGAGAAGGAGGCCCCTGGGGAGCCCTGCACCCCAGAATGTGGCTCCAGTGTTTCGAGGAGCTTCTCTCCCGGGCCAGCCACAGTCCTTTTTGTGTTCTCTTGCTTTACTGAGCTGAATCTTATTAAGCCCATTTTATAGATGGGAAACAGAGGCTCATGAAAATGAAATAACTTGTCCCAGGTCACCCAGCTAGAGTAGCATTGCAGGGATTCGAATGTAGCATGTCTGATTCCAGGTATACCCCCACTGAGAGGCGATACCAGGATAGTCCAAACCCCAGGTGACCCTTCAAAGTCAGACCCTGGTCAGGCCTGTTCATACTGCAGGGGCACAGTCAGAAGTCCGGGACAAGTGGAAACAGTCCCTTAAGGGCAGAGCCATCCCCAGGCCCACTGGTCTCTCACATCCTGGTGGCTGAAGCATACAGCCCACAGTGTGGAAAGCTAGGGTGGAGGTGCCCTCTTTTTTTTTTTTTTTTTTTTTTTTTGCGGTACTGGGGATTGAACTCAGGGGCAAGCTACACCCCCAGCCCTATTTTTTACTCTTTATTTTGAAACAGGGTCTCACCAAGTTGCGGAGTGCCTCACTAAGTAGCTGAGGCTGGCTGAGAACCCAGATCCTCCGGTCTCAGCCTCATAAATGCGGGGATTACAAGCGTACGCCACCACGCCCGGCTGGTGCCTGCCTTCTTGGAATCCCACCCTTCCCTCCTCCACTGGCAGATGAGCCCACTGGCCACCACCGTGTTTAGTGGTAGACCCCAGCCTCTCCAGCAGACAGCCTAAGGCAGCCCCAGGCTCTGGCCAGCGGACCTTGCTCTTCACATCAGTGCTGGCTCTGTGGTCCTGGGTTCTCCATGAGCCCCCGTCTCTGATAGTTCCTTTCCGCCCTTACCTCCCCAGGTGCTTCACAGCCCACCCCGGCCATCCCTGGCCTCACGTCCCCAGCAGCACGGGGGCAGAAGCTGCTCCCTCCCTTGGTCCCCTCCGCCTGCAGCTACCCTTACCTGGGCTGTCCGTGGTGACCCTGGTGGCTGGTGCTGACCTGGCAGCAGGTGCCCGGATGGGGACAGCACTCACTGGCGTGGCCCTGACAAGGTACACCCTTGTTGGAGAAGATGTCGTGGAGACAGACCTGGTGGTCGATGACCTGCCCAAGGACCACCTGGAAGGGGATGCCCGGGCCAGGGACGCCCCAGCTGGTGATGTTCTTGCTGGGGAACCCCGGGCTGGCACTGTCCTCGAAGATGATGTCCTTGCTGGGGAGGAGGTCCTTGCTGGAGAGTCCGTCCTTGCTGGGACAGCATTCTGCAAGTACAGTGATGGAGATCCCTCAAGTGCTCCCTGCCAGCCCACCCCAGTGGACCCTGCTGAGCGGGCTGGGGGTGGGCAAGGGAACACCCGAGAAGATGAGTGAAACCAGAGAGGGTCTCCTCGAGGGACCTGCAGAGGGGCAGAGGCAGAGGGCAGTGGGCCAGGACCCCGGGGATGGGCACCTGCTTAGGCCATGCAGGGTCAAAAGAAGGGGCAGCTGGGCCGCACTCCCTCTGAAAGCTCGCCTCGGGGAATGGGGTCCCTGTGGAGGAAGTCACCTCCCCTCCCACCCTCCTCCCTCTCCTCGAATCCCCACCCTTTTCTTTAGTGTATGTGTTAGATAACAAATACTGTCCTCGAAATGCACTGTTGTCAAACAGTGTGAAAATGCTTTTCTGTCTGGACCCCCCAGATATTCTGGGGCGAGAGGCAGCTTTCGAGACCAAGACCAAGGTCCAGAGGAAGGAAGCAAGGGCGGGCCAGGAAAAGAGCGAGAACGGTCCCTGGCTCTTCCCGAGCATCCCCCGGACAGGGGGCTACAAGGACTAGTATTGCCCCAAACTGCCTCCCACCCCATCCTCAGGAACACTGGAGCCCGTGGTGGTGCTGCAGTCCTTCTGTGTGAAGGCGGTTGAAGGCTCTGACCTCCTAGACTTCTGCTCCCATGCCCCTCCACCATGTACAGAGCGGCTCAAAGTGCTCCTGGTCAGAACACTGGCCCAAGCCAATGCCATCCTCCCTACCAAGCAGGACTTTGGGGTTTTGCTTTAAGTTCCCCGTTCTGGAGGCCACTGGTTTTGTTGCACTCCTCATTTTTCTGGGGCTGAGGAACTGATTCAAGGCAGATCACACGCAGCTTTCCAGAAGCAGGGACCGGGGTGGTTCTCACCCAGAGTCAATGGGCAGAACTGTGGGTACATGCCCATGAGTACCCACACCCCTGTGGCTGGGCAGGGGCGCACTTAGTGTGTTTAGGGACCTGGAGGCAGCTGACGAGGCAGAGGCTGCCCTCTCATGGCCATAAAGACAGGCGTAGAACAGGCCTGGGGTTGGGCAGGGAGAGGCAGAAGAGAAGGCCTCCGCTGACCTGGTCCCCATCCTGGGTCTTTCTCTTGGTAGCATCAGGACCTGGGACCAGCACTTAGCTCCCTAAGCCTTTTTTCTTCATCTATAAAATAAGAATAATACTCCTTAAGAGACCCCTCGCCAGTCTGGCACACAGATGTTACGAGAAAATGGCTCTTCCTCTCCACCTTGCCTTAAAACACAGACCACCATGCTGAGATTCAGCAGCCACAGGGCGAACGCTGGTGCAAGCTTATCCTGGGGAGAAAAGGGTGCTGGGCAGAGGCCAGATGAAGGTCCTTCAGTTAGCGGGCAAACCCCAGCATGCTACCTGCAGGGACCCTGGCATTGAAGAACTAACTCCACTGACCTGTTCGGTCTCTATTCTCACAAGGTCATTCTATAAATCTTTCCCAACTTCAAGGGAATTTCCTGTCATGCAATATAATAAAATACTAATCACTCACACGTATATGGCACTTTAGAGTTTGTAATAAACTTTCCTGTCTGTGGCCCCACGAGGTCCTCACCTCACCGCGAGGTTGATCATTCTAGGAGCCCAGGCTGGCAGCTAGATTATGGGGGCAGGCTCCCCTCCCAGCCCCAGTCTATCTGCAGCCACGTTCCCTGCCCCTCTGGAATGGGGACAGCATCCGATGCGGTCAGCTCCCTGAGATTGGTCCACAGGGCGCCCCTCCTGCATTTGGGACATGGCTAGAGAAGCAGGACCTGGGCCCGATAGGCCGGAAGCCCCCTCAGAGCGCGGGGTGGAGCCCTGGCGCAGGCAGGGAGGCGGGTCTTGTGCTGGCTTGAGCCCTGTGACCTGAGGCCGCCGCAGTCAGGGTTGGATTGGCTATGCTGGAGTCGGGCTGCGTGGCACTGGGCAGGTCTCTTTGCCTTTGTACATCTCAGCCTTCTTCTCTGTGCGGTCTGGCCACCCCACTCCACAGAACTGCAGTCACTGGTGAAATGGAACTCAGACAACCAAGTCCTCGCTTGCCCTGGCTGCCCCGCGGGCTTCCTGCAGACCACAGAACAGCAAGCTTTCCCTGGAGAGCAGGCTACAAGGATTAGTATTGCCTTTTACGGACCAAGAAGTAGAGGCCCAACACAATGGTGCTCTCGAAGTTGCTCAGGCCTGTCTTACTGCAGAACAGGGGCTCGAAAAGACCTGGAGCACCTCGAGTTTCTGAGAATGGATTCTGCAGCCCCGTGGGTGGGGTGCAGAGATGCTGCCCTTGGCCCATCTCGCGGGGTGGGAGGGAGCTTCCTGCCTGTGGTCTCCCGTGGCCCTGCCAGTGACATTAAGGAGCAGAGGGCACTCTGTCTGGCTGCGTGGCATCCGGAGTGGTCATCTCGGTGGCATGCAGCTGCTGCTATGGACAGAACCCCAGGTTTCGCATAGACGCTGTTCTCCAGCCCTGGGCAGCAGCCTGCACTCTGCTCCAGAGGGTAGCCCTAAAGAACGTGCCCTGGCCACAGTGGCGGGGAGATAGATAGCACATCTCCCCAGCCTGGGCCGGGCTCCTGCGGAAGCCCCTCGCCTGCCACTCCAGGAGGCAGGCTGGGTGCCGTAGGCTGTCAGACCTGGAAGGAGCTGGAAACCTGTAGGCCAAGCCCTTTATCCTAGCAATAGGCAACGAGGACTTGCTCGATGTCGCAAGGCCTAGATAAGCTGAGCCCGGGACCATCCTCCTCCTCCCACTCCGCGTGACGCAGTGCGCTCCTCCTGGCCTCCCTTGCCGTCCTGCAGTGAGGAGACCCTTCCCCAGACCTAGGCTGCGTGGACACCCCCTTTCCCTGTGACCCCGAGCCTCAAGGACTTTCACAGGGGCGGGCAGGCAGGAGCACAGGCTGGAAGTCCAGCAGCCTGGACTGGACTGGAAGAGGTGAAGCCCTGGGAGCCCCTCCTTCAGGACCTAAGAGCCCCCTTGCCTGTGGGAGCCAGAGGACCCTGTGTGGACCAGAAAGAGCCTGGTTGGAATGGCTTATGGCTTCTTTCTCCTCCTCATGGTCTGACCCAGGCTTCTCTGTGCCTCTGGGGACATGGGACTCTCTCCTGCTCTCTCCCTGAATCTGGAGAGACTTCATAAATACAGGACCCACTCAGAACAAATCCATCACCACCTCCTCATACCCATCAGTTAACCTGAACCCCGAACCCCGTATGTCAGGCTGAGCTTCAGAGAAAGGATCATGGAGGAAGACCCCCTGGGGGGGCTCCTGCTTCTGCCCCTGGCCCGCCCTGCAACCTTGGGGACAGGCACTTCCCCTCTGAGTGTCAGCTCCTTCCAGTATCAGATGCAGGGGCCGGACAATCAGCTGCGGTTGAGGAGGCCCCCTAAAGTGCTTGCACCCCCACGAGCCACCCTGGAGACCAGCAGCAGGAGCTGGGGCCTGCCCTTGAGATAGAATAGAAGAAATACAATTTTAGGTAGAAAGGAGACAAATCAGGAAGGAAAGGAAAGTACAACATTTTTTAAAAACTTCATAATCTTTAGTTTCTAGTAACAGAGCTTGCTTACTCTTAGGCAAAAGCCAAGCCCACACCTTAAAATCATAATAGCCTAGCTCATACCTAAAATTCCTGAGGCAATTAGACCCCAGGAAGGGGGTTTTACCTTTTGTCAGAGCTTCAATTTCCTAGAAATCACACATTCCTCCCTTCCCCCTCACCCGCTCTAAGCCTTCAACCCCTGGCATTCATTATCCCAACGAATTGTCACCTTTTGTCAGCCTGAAGCTCCAAAGAAAGGAGGCTGCCATCCCATGTTGTCCCATTTCCTGCCACACGCCCCTAGTCACCCCCCTAGGTACCCTATAAAAAAGGATTGCAAGGATACTGGGGGCTCTCCAGTGCACTGCCCTCACACCCTCAAGATGGCCCGAGTTTCCCCTTAAACATTTATCATTACTTTTTTTTAAGTTAAATCTCTGTCTTTTCTCTGACTGGTGCATGTTGAAATTCTTTTCACCACAGAAGCCCAAAACCCCACAAAATGACCATGTTCTCTCATGACACCCTGAGCCCACGTCCCACTGCAAACGAAAAGATCCACTTTCCAGTTTCATACAGTGGCCTCTTCGTAAGACTTTACTTGAACAAAAGAGGTATCTGCCACAAGAAATTGGAAATGGCCTCCGTGGGTAGGTGTCGCAGCCCTTTCCAGATAAGGGGCTTGCTGACATACAGAAGACAGAGCTTGGGAGTCCTGCTGGACCACAGCCAAAACACCTTGCTCATGTGTGTGTGTGTGTGTTTGTGTGTGTGTGTGTGTGTGTGTGTATGTGTGTGTGTGTGTGTATGTTTTACTGGGATTGAACCCCAGAGCATTCTACCCCAGAGCTACACCCCTAGCCTTTTTAATTTTGTTTTGTTTATGGTACTAGGGATAGAACCCCAGGGCATTCAACCTCTGAGCTACTGCTCCCACCCTATTTCCAGTTTCATTTTGAGACAGGGTTCACTAAGTTGCTGAGAATCTCATGATGTTGCAGAGGCTGTCCTCATACTTGCAATCCTTCTGTCTCAGCCTTCCAATTACTGGGATTACAGGCATACAAGACAACACCCAACTTTTTTTTTTTAAACAGGGTCTCACTAAGTTGCTGAGGCTGATCTCAAACCAGCAATCTTCCTGTCTCAGTTTCCCAAATGCTGGGGTCACAGGTTTGTGCAACCAGGCCTGGCTCACCTTGTTCATTTATGGATTCATCCATTCATCAAATACTTTAAAGAACATTGAGTACTCACTATTGCTAGGCAAACATATTTCCTGCCTCAGTTTCTCCCTTCCCTCTCTGCTAACACTGGGGTGGGGACCCAGTTCAGGGCTGGCGCATAATGGGAGTCCCTGGGCTGCTTGGATCTTGCTTCTCTAGGGAAAGGGCCGGCCTCCACCTGGTGCAGCCAGGCCTCCACTTGACTGGCCAGATAGGTCCCTGTGCTCTCCTCCGTGGTACTGCTCCTCCAGCACCCTGTTCACCTGGCCAGGCACAGTCTCCCCCCCCCCCCCCCCGTTGCTATGCCAAGAGGAAGCTGTTTTGTCAAAACAAGACACTTGAGCCAAGTGCCACTGTTACATCAGTTGGCCTTCCCACTTGGCACCCTGCCTGGAGCCTGGTACACACCCTCCCACACACGCTCACGGTCACCAACGCAAAGGACAAGGGGGGAGGAAGGTGGGGTACACCAGCTGGATGGCTGCTCAGCACTGAGCAGAGGTCTCAGGTGGGCTTCATGCCTGTGGGCAGAGGGAGGGTCCTAGGGGTCCACAGGGAACTGAGTCTCCCAACCTGCCACCTTGGGAGGGTGCCTCATCCGAGACAGCCTTGGGTCTCATTGACTCAGCATCTGTGGTCTGCGGCTCACTTAGAGCCAGCTCCACTTTAAGAATTCCCAGCACAATTTTGGTAGGCACTAAATTAAATTAGTAGATTACTTTGAGCAGAACTGACATCTTAACAATATCAAGTCTACTGATTATAAACATGGGACTGTGTAAAAAAAGAATTCCCAGTACAAGAAAAACTCATTCTACCATGGAATGTTGCTTTATGAATTGGCCTACTTCAGTCTTTAATAATATTATCCTTCTCATAGCCCATTTTGGAAAATCACAAAACATGCACTATTTGGCAAATGCGAACGCACTGATCCAGTGTAGATGCCTGGAACCCCATTCTGTGTGACCCCAGCTGCTTTCATGGAGACAGAAAGGCATCTCAGGGGCAACTTGTCCAACCCTCTTATTTGGTAGGTTGGGAAACTGAGGTGTAGAGAAGAGAAGATACTTGTCCAACATCAGAGGAGCCAAGATCTACGTGGTGATGATGTGATGATGATAATGATGAATCCTACTGCTCGATAGGTACCTGATCATCTATCTATCTATCTATCTATCTATCTATCTATCTATCTATCTATCTACCTACCTATCTGCCTATGCTGTATACCATTCTAGAAGAGCCTTACTATATGAAAGACTACTCTGAGACTCCTTAAGGTAGGTGTTATCATTATTCCATTTTACAGATAAAGAAACTAATGTACAGAGAGATCGAGTGATTACCCAAAGCCACTCTGGAACATGCTCATTTCTCTGACCACCACAGCATGCAGCTTTTATCTTGTCTGATTTTGAGACAGTCTTGCTATGTTGCTCAGGCTGGCCTCAAGCTTGTAATCTTCTTGCTCCGGCC
The DNA here is from genome assembly GCA_004027655.1 of Graphiurus murinus. Classification (NCBI taxonomy): domain Eukaryota; kingdom Metazoa; phylum Chordata; class Mammalia; order Rodentia; family Gliridae; genus Graphiurus; species Graphiurus murinus. The sequence continues at coordinate 27,692 of PVLC010004880.1, read as the reverse complement.
TCCTGTGTAGCTAGGATTAGAGGCTTCAGCACTTGCTTAGCTTTTCTTTTGAATTTGGAGGAGCTGAGAGCCTTCTCCATCCCTTTTGCAACATCTTTCTGCAGATCATTGACTTCCAAAAGAGCACCATCAGGCTTAAGCCTACTGACCTCCATCTTCCTCACTAGTTTTTGGAGTTTAAGAACAAAAACCACAATGCATCTCTCTGCAAGAGAGCCCTTGGGGAGAAGGCATGGCTTACAGGAACAGTCTCTCCCAGCCTCTGACTCTTTCATAAATCTTAGGAAATCTGCTGCAGACAAGAATCCCACTCTGGTCCTCCCAGCTCCCACGCTAGGCTCACTATCTTGGCAGTTTTCCCTTGAACAAGGGGGCAAACGTAAGAATCTGAAGTAAGGATGGAATGGTTCAATTCTTTCATTCCTAGGTAAATTCAGACAATGTCCCTTCCAGAATGACCATGGGACCTACCTTTGACCCTTAACTCATAAATTAATCGGGAGTCCTTGTTTTTCCAAATGGAAAGTCTCCCTCCACCCTGGGCCCCTCCAGTGACTTTCCATGTTGACCCTTGACTCTGGAGAGGTGGGCTTCCAAGGCAGACACCACCCTTCACCTTCCCTGAGAACAAGTGCCTCTGGTGTGAGCGCGCTCACCCTCAGGTAGCTCAGCCCTTCTCCTTAGGGTTAGGGACCTAGAAAGCCAGTGAGGGGAACGCCCTATGGCCATGACTGTGGGTTCAGCTCCCGCGCTGCCAACAGCATTCCTTTCTGCTCTATACATCACCCTCTCTGTTCCTCAGAAACTCCACAGAGCATCAGAGGCCCAAAGCCAATGACCTTGGTAAGGTGGAACCATGACCCAAGGAGACTAGGGCACTAGGGCAGAGGGCAGGGGAGGCAGCCTTGGAAAGAATCATCTGGGAGAGGAGGTAGAGGAATGGTGGGAGAAATGATGGCAAAAATTAGAGAAACACATCTGAGGTTCAGGATGGACCATAAGCCATTAGGTCCATAGACTAGGATACGGGAAGAGTTGATTTTTCTCAAATCCAGGGCTGCTCCGTTCTTCCTGGAGTCTCAGATTCTACCATATCAGTAAAGTACAAAGAACATGGAGAGGAACAGAAAACAAGATGTGAGGAGTAGGTAGAGAACGGTGGGAATCTCTTCAAGAAAATGAAGAAGACAGCCGGGCATGGTGGCACACACCTGTAAGCCCAGTACTTAGGAGGCTGAGACAGAAGGATTGTAGGCTTGAGGCCAGCTTCAGCAACCTAGCAAGACCCTCAGCAACTTAATAAGACCCTGTTTCAAAATAAAAAGGGCTGGGAGTGTAACTCAGAGATAGAATACCCCTGGGAAAAGGAAAGAGAAAGATGGGAAGCCTTCACATCTATATAACTGGCTTTTCCCCCACAGAGGGCAGCCTAGCTGCTCTCTACCACCCCCAAGAGCAGAAGAAGAGAAAAGGAACCTGAGTTGTAGCCAAAGGAATTGTAGTGAGACCTAAGGAAGCACTTTCCAAGCATGAAGGTTATTGAGCTCAAATGGTGGTTGAAAGATCCTCTTGGAAATTGTAAATTCATCTAGAAAACCACTTTTTTTTCTGGGAAGATTTAAGAGTCTAGCTAAATGGTTCGACAAAATAATTTTGAAGATTAGTTAAAATACTCTTGATTCAGAAACCAACAAGAGTTAGGTTAGATCAAGTCAGTTTAGATTAGACTCTCAAGCAGCAGATTTGACCACCTAACAGCATAGACCTGGCCACAGAGCAGGATTCAGCCATACAACTTCAGGGCTTACTGACCAGAAAGAGCCCAAATCCCATCAGCTTCTCCTCCCCGGGGTGGCTCAGAGGACCAGGATACAAAGGAAGCCAAGAGACCTTCACCACAACTATAAAACATACATCCAATTCCCCCAAAACGGGAGGCACCGGAGTCGCGCCTCATGGAGCCCATCCCTGCCCAGGGGGCGGGGGCCGAGGAGCGCCAGTGGCTGGGGCCACAGACGTACTTACCCCACGGCTGTCCCTCTCCATGCTGCGAATGGGTGAGTTCCCCCAGGCTCAGCTGATGTCGCGGGGAAGAGCCATGTTGGCCCCTGGCTTCCGGGGCATGTGGGGAAAAGGAGGTTGAGGGCTGAGGGCCAGCCCCCTCCAAATGGGGTGGGGAGGAGGTTGGGATGTGTGAGGTAATCCTAAGGATAAACAACGCAGAACTGGCCAGACCTGTCCCTCTGCCTGGCCCAGGCCGTCCCAGTTACTCAGCGAATACCCGGAGTGTGAAGCCACCTATACACCTGGAACTGCCCCCACAGATGCGGCTGCGGGGCCCCGCCTGCCTCTCCAGAGGGGCTGCTGCTCATCTGAGCCCCCCCAAAACTGGCACCAAGATGTCCAAGTCCAGGGCAGAGTGCCCCGCTGCTGCCCAGCAGGATGGTATGGGCTTAGCCCCAAGGAGCCCACCCCACTGCACTCCCAAATCCCAAATCAGGGCACCTGGTCTGGCGATTTCTTTTTTCAGTTCTGTTTATTTCTGTGAAAACTCTTGACAAAGAAATTAACATCAAATGGCCTTTAATGATACACATAATAAATTACCTCAACTGAAAACAATAAAATGTTAAGAAACAATGCATCAAAGTCAATTAAAATAAAACATGTAAATATCTGAATGAAAGCCCATTCCAAGAAATATTGGGCTGACTCACGATCTTGTGCCTGGGCCCTGTTCTGATCCTCAAAGACATAGAGGAAAAGTGATGCACTCCCCAGCCTGGGGAAGCTCTGCCAAGGACTCAGGACAAGGAGTATTGTGAACTCCAGGAAGAACATTCCAGAATCTGAACATCTGGGAGCAATAGGATTTTTAGAGTGAGAAGGAAGCTCAGAGGTTGTCTGGTAGTTCAGCGTTCTCATTTTACAGATTTTCCCAGAGAGACTACAGAATCACACGAGTCACATGTAACAAGCAGCAACCGCATTAATAATAATAACAAGTTGCTGGAGGTCCTGTGAAATTCTTTACATACATCCTTCCCGCATTCATTCAACAGCCCAGCTCTGGGGCCAGGATAGAAATCAGCACGGTGGCAGAGTGGTCAGAAGGAAAGCTGGCCTCCTGTCTTAAGTCTTAGAGACTTTTCTGGCAGGGGTAAATGCCACACAGGCATTTACGTCGGAACAATTTCCCCCAATCTAACAATACTTTGCAAGGTCTAAGAAATACTAGGTTGGCCAGGGTTCCTTTTCACCCAGACATTCCACTGTACTTAAAAAAAAAATTTATGACCACCTAGTTTGTGCCAGTTTCCAACCCTGAACTTACCTAGATCCTGTTTTCCTTTCCCAGAGAATGCTCCTTTTGTTACAAGAGCCTCAGTCCTGCCTAACCTCAGGGATGAATTCCTGGTTTCTGAGGCATGTTCCCCTACGTGCAAATCTATTCTGTACCCAAATACAACTGCCTTTGCTTTTATTTTATATTTTTTTAAGTGTGCACCTTTTTAAAGGGTTTGGTTTGGTTTGGTTTGGTACTGGGGTTTAAACCCAGGTTCATTCTACCTCTGACCTATACCCTTAGCCCTCATTTTTATTATTTTGAAACAGGGTCTCACTAAATTGCTGAGGCTGGCCTCAAATCTGAGATTTTCCTATCTTAGCCTCCCAAGTACTGGAATTACAGGCATATGCCACTATGCCTGGCTGCCTTCACTTTTAGCCATGTTTATGATTTCTTAGTGTCCAATAGGTGCTGGGGACACAGTTGGCCAAGAACCCAGGCCCTGGGGGCAGTCAGACAAAAATCAATAAAAAAGTAAGTAGCACATTGGAAAGTGAGAAGCGTAACAGAGGAAAATAGCAAGGGAAAGAATGGAGACTGAGGACACAGGCAGGGGTTGAAACGGTGACCAGAGACGGCATCTCAGGTGGGGTCTGAGCAAAGCCTTAGAGGAAGTGGCCGTGCCCCTCCCCTGTTCACATTGAAGAGCTCAGGGTGAAAACTATCAGCTCCACCTCCAAGGATTTGAGGGGTGTCTAAGCCGGAGACAGAGGCTGAGCTGAGGAGAACTTGTGGAAGGCTGGACAGGCACACTCGGAGGCTCTGATTTGAGGGTGCCACTTCCCTAGCCGTCTAGGGGAGCAGAGCTCAGCCAGAGACCACACCCTCGCCCTGCCCTGCCTCAGCCCTTGGTGCCACAGGGAGCCCTCCCTCCAGCTTTCCGGTCCTGAAGGTGGTCTCCAGGACCTGTAAAGCTGCCACTGAGTCTCTGCATTCATAGGCCAGGCCTGAGGGTCCCCACTCTGTCCCCTAGGCAGGCCACTGGCCTCAAGGCCTGCTCGACCTCTTCCCCCAAAGAACCATGGACCTCTGGAAAGAGCTCACTGGGCAAGTCGGGGGAATGCTCAAGGTAAAGGCCAACGTGTGAACTTGGAGGTCTCAGCTCCCGAATCTGGAAGACAGGTGAACGCAGGATTCAAGAGGCTGCCTGCCCTTGCCGGTGGGCAGGCTCTGAGGGAGCATCGGTTTAGTTTCTTGTTCTTTGCCTTGGCTTCCATCAAAGATGTAAGTTGGCCTTTGATTACAGAGGCCCAGAGTCCTCGCTGACAAAGCCACTCACCCTATGCCGGACCCCGCAGAATCAGCTCTTCCAGTAAGCACTGGTGGCCGCATAGCTCCAGACCTGTGGAGCTGCCACCTTCTTCCTGCTCCGCTGGCTCCCTGGCTGCCTCTGGAAGGGCTCAGGCAGCCCTAACCTGTCACAGCTCCCGGGGGGGGGGGGGGGCGTGCAGCACCTGGAAACTGCCTCTTACCTCCTTGTGAGGGGACCCCGGCCAGATACCAGGCCCCCTCATGCCCCAGTCACATCTACTTCTGGTTTATTTCTGCCTGGGAGGAGCGAGAGCGAGTTTTCCATCAAAAAACATGTCAGCTGTGTGAACAAGTACAGGCCTCATGGCAGCTGCCAGAGAGACAAAAAGGGGAGGCCATCTCAGGCCTGTGTGGGGCTAACGCACAGCCCCCTTCTGCACGCCAGCCGCCTCCACCTCGAGCCACAGACACAGGCCCTTGGCCATTCTTGTCCCAACGATGGGAAGACTCCTCTTGCAGAGTCCTGCATCTACCCTACTCCTGAGTCACCCCCTGTCCTTCCCTGGAACCCCAAATGCCCCCCTCCCCTTCGCACCCTGCTTCTGAGCTTCCCATCAGGCAGGGCATAACAGATGGCTTCCCTCCGGGCCCGAGGGCAGCTGGATACTGATCACATACCTAGGAGCCAGGCAGGGCAGAGAAGACGCACTGAGCCCACCCTTGAGGGAGCGGGTCACCAAGAGTCACCCCTGGGCACAAGGCAGTGGACCCCCACCCTGAGGCCCAGCCTTTTTCCCAGCCCCAGGTCTCCCCTGCCCCATTCAGCACTCTTGGGTCTCTAGACAGTGGCCCTCACTGCCCTGCTCCCCAGGCCAGGTCTGCAGAAGGCTGGAGCTGCTGTCCAGGATCGCAGAGCGGAAGACTGGTTCTTTCCTCCTGATTTTCCCTTAGAGATGAACACAAGTGAACAAAAAAGGTGCGAGCGCAAGCCATGCGACTTAAGAGGGTGCCCAAACAATGGAGATATGTCATTTTTTAATACAAACTTTAAAAATCGATAGTGATGCAATAAGGCCATGATGAACAAAATTTTGAAATGTTAAATAATAACAGGATTAGTTTTCCATCCAGATTTTGTCTCCCCTTGTGTGTGTGTGTGTGTGTGTGTGTGTGTGTGTATGTGTGTGGTGCTGGGAATGCCAAATCTGCTTTAAGAATGCATCAAGACTACATATACCACCGGGCATGATGGCACAAGGGAGGCTGAGACTGGAGGATCTGGGTTCGCAGCCAGCCTCAGCTACTTAGTGAGGCTCTCCGCAACTTAGTGAGACCCTGTTTCAAAATAAAGAATAATTCCTCCAAGCTACACCCCTGACCCTATTTTGTTTTTTTATTTTGAAACAAGGTCTTGCCAAGTTGCTGAGGCTGGCTTCAAACCTGCGATCCTCCTATCTCACTCAGCCCCCAAGTACTGAGATTCCAGATGTGTGCTACCTCTCCCAGCCGTTCCCCCCTCTTTCTTGCCGACAAGTTAGCAGGGCCTGGCTCGCCCTCAGGACAGCATCCGCCATACTCTGCAGATTGCCGCAGGCTTTCAGGAAATAGGAACATCCAGGCCAACCAAGAGCAAGAGGTCTCTTCCCAGGCAAGCCCCTCTCCTCACAGAGCAGACCCAGCTCAGAGAGTCACCGACATCACTGCAAACAGCCAGTGAGTCTTCCTTCTTCTTTAAATGTTACTTCACTGCCATGAACTGGCACTGCCTACGTATTCTTTGCTGTGGCTGCACAGGGATCCTCAGCGCTAAGCACACCAGTGCCTGCCTGGCCACGGCCCGGATGTGGACATACGCTACAAATCTGCTTTAAGAATGCATCAAGACTACATATACCACCGGGCGTGGTGGGCCAAGGGAGGCTGAGACTGGAGGATCTGGGTTTGCAGCCAGCCTCAGCTACTTAGTGAGGCTCTCCACAACTTAGTGAGACCCTGTTTCAAAATAAAGAATAAAAAAATAGGACTGAGGGTGTAGCTCAGAGGTAGAATGCCTCTGGGTTCAATCCCCAGTACCACACACACACACACACACACAAAGAATACATATACGATTAAATGACTTCCAACCAAAAAAATAATGTGTGCACCTGTCTGACCACTGTGACAGTCAAGATCAGTATTCCCAGTTCCTCGAGTTTCTGTGGGTCTCTTGCAGCCAGTCCCCCTCCTACCCTCTCCCAGTCCCAGGCAGCCACTGACCGGCTCCTGTCACTAGAGCCTAGTTTTCCCTTTCCCAATCTCATGTCAATCAGCTCTAAGGATTAATGGTGGTTTCTCAGCACAGACCAGCAGGGCTGCTGCCCCAGCCCCTGGACAGATGCTCAGACGCTGGGTTCTCCCGGACACTGTAAGGGGAGGCCAGGAGGCGGAGAGGGGGTTTTCAAGCTAAGAGATAACAGTTGAGGGGCCTAAGCAGAGTCCTGCCCCCAGCTGGCCTCCTGGCCCAGCCTCAGGAAGGCTCGCCGGCACTCTGCTGGTGAGGCAGCCCTGATGGTCCCTGTTTCCAGCAGGCTCTGGACCTCTCTGCTGGGTAGAGGGACAGGGTCTGGAGGAAAGGGGGAGAAAGAACAGGAAGGAAGCTAGAAAACAAACATGCCAAAGGACCAGCCCCTGCAGGTTCGTGGCTTGGAGAGGGCAAACAGCGCCAGGGTGGAGTCCTTCTAGGTCTCATCCAGGACAGTAGGAGCACAAAGGGCCAGAGACCTGCTCTTCTCCCCGTGGTCCACATCGTCCTGGCTGCATCATCAGAGGATTTCAGCGAGGAAGACGCCCTGGCAGGACCCTGCATCCTGTGTGCACGCCGGCCCTGCTGTCCGGGGTGGATGGGCCCTCTGTGACTCCTGTCCTGTGGAACCTGGCTTGTGTCCAGTCATCTCCAGGCAGTGGAAAACACCATTGCTCCATCTGAATAGCACCATGACTGTGGAGGCACCTCCTCCTTCCAAAGAAGAGCTTGACGCAGTGGCCCTTCCCGTGATTCACCCTTGCGCCCCTGGCCTCCCGCTCCCCGCTCTGGCATTGCAGAGGGTAAATTCCACTTCCTCAAAATAGCCTCTCGGTCCCACTGAGTGGGTCGTCTTCCCTGCTGAACACGCCCAATGCCTTCACCTGCTTCTGAGGTAAGGCAGTTTCAGGTCCCCTCACCTCGTGGCCCTCCTGAGATGGGGTTCTAGGGCCAGGGAGCCCCATGGCCATATCGACACAGGCTCCCCTGGCCCTGAGGTAAAAGCCACCAGTTGGTCACTGGAAATGCCCATCGGGCTGCCGCTAGTTTCCCCACAGAAATGAGGCAGCTGCAGACGGAGCAGAGGTGCTGACAGGCAGGAGGGGGCCCGGTCCACCGTCCGCAGCTCTGTGACGAGCTCCCGGAGCACAGAGGGAACGAGCAGCTCACTGCTATGGCCAGGGGAACCCCACGCTCAGGCAGGCATGACTAGCTCCTGGCTGACCCACCTGCAAAGGATTTCTGGAGGAGGAGGTGAGATTCCAGAAGCTCTAAGAAAGACAGACAGCAAGACAGGCTGGAAGAATAGGGTGGTCAGAGAACATCAGAGCAGTGCCGGCTGAGCGGTTTGCAGAACAGACCTGGAGGCCAGCTGGCTGTGGAAGCACAGCCCCCCCAGGTGCTGCAGGTTAAGTGGCCTTTATCCGAAATGCTTTGGGTCCAGAAGTGTTTTGGATTGTGGATTTCTACTGACTGGGGGATATCTGCAGATACAGAGTACGTTCTTTTGTGGTTGGGACCCAGGTCTAATATGAAATCCACTTGTGTTTCATACCTTGTACACACAGCCTGAAGGTGAGTTTCTATAATCCTAGTGCACCCCCATTTGAGTTTTGACCAGTCAGGTGTGGAATTTCAGGAGTGACATCATGTCAGCACTCAAAAAGTTTCAGATTTTAGAGCATTTTGGATTAGGGATGTGCAACCTGTATCTCTATGTCTTTGGGCAACTTATTGTCTTACTTACTTATTCCTTGGTTTCCTCATCCACAAAATGGGAACAAAGGTTCCTCCGGAACACAGCATCTGAGCCCATTCAGGGAGGTCATTGCATGACACACGTGGCTCGGGACCTCTATTCAGTGCCCACCAATATGTAGCAATGATATGACATGTACAGATACAGATACATATGTGTGATCTATGTAGAGATTTAGTTAGGGTTTGAACGACAGACAGTATTTTCAGCAGGGAAGGAGAGTACTGAGGTGCCTGCTCTGAAGCTGAAGCCCCCGGTCCTCTGCTGGAGATGTGGCGGAGGAAGCCGTGGGCTCAGTGCTGGGACTGGGCTTCGGGGGAGGCTCTGGTGCTTCTAAGCAGGATGGCTTCCTCCCAGGAGGCCTCTGAGTGCCAGCTTTCTCATCTCACCTCCGGAGAGGGAGTCTGAGGGCAGAGAGTAGACAGAGGGAAGTGGTGGTCTGAAGTCCCTCACCAAAGAGCCTGAAGTAGATGATCTGAGAACCACAGCTTAAGAAACAGTCACCCCTGAGGGTCCCCCAGAAAAAGGGGAACAGGGTGGTCAGAAACCAGGCAAAAACCAAGACAAGGGTGGAGGATGGTGGCACACAACAGGTTTAAAACCAGTCTCAGCAACTTGGAGAGACCCTCAGCAACTTAGTGAGACCCTATTTAAAAATTAAAATAAAATAGGACTGGGGGTGTAGCTCAGAGGTAAAATGCCCCTGGGTTTGATCCCCAGTACCACAAAAACAAAAAGCAGGTGCTTTTATACACATATATACATACATACATACATACGTACGTATGTACATACATACATACAAATAAAAAATCACTCACATTTGCAAAGCACTGACTGTGTCCTCAGGACATGCATGTAGCTGTGTTACTGTCCCCCATTTTGCAACATCGAAGCAAAGACAAACAACAACACAACAACAAACCCTTCTCAACATCAACAGATGATAAAGGCTAACTCCCAAGTCACATTTTCTACCTCTTCACCTATGTTTTTACATTGATGGTGTCAGTTTTAGCAAAGTGGTATAACGGGTCTTTCCACTTTTGAATTTTCTTTATGTCAAACTACTGTTTTAACAACAAATTTTAAAATGCTGAATTTGTACATTTTCTTTAGAGCCTTTATTTCTACTCCTTGAAACTCATAGTAAGCGAAAAGTAGTACTTGGGTTTGATGCTGTTTTTCCCTGGGTTCATTTCTCAGCTGCTTCAGTTGCGTTTTTCTCAGAGCAGGGGGTAAGCGTGAAGCCACTGACGGTGATGAGCTTCTTCGGGTCCTTGGGGTAATCATGTGTTTTGCCAACTATCACCCAAAGACACAGGTATGTTGTTTTGCTTGGTGAAAGGAAAATGTCATGCATTTCGATTTTTTTTTAATGTGAATCATTTAAAAAGATACAGCCAGGCACAGTGGCACTCACCTCTAATCCCAGAAACTCGGGAGGCTGAAGCAGGAGGATGGCAAGTTTGAGACCAGCTTGGTCAATTTAGTGAGACCCTGTCTTGAAATAAATGAAATAAAATAAAACAATAAATAAATTAATTAATTAAATAAAACAATAAATAAAGTAAAATAAAACTAAATAAAATAATAAATAAAATAAAATGGGCTATGAGTATAGTTCAGTGGTAGCACACCCCTGGGTTCAATCTCTAATATCATAAATAAATAGGAACAAAGTTGACCAGATTTTAAACCAGATTAACATAAGAAACTTGAGCTATTTGAGCATGCAACTATATCATTCTATTTCTCTTATAGGATATTTAGGGTTTTGGGGGGAGGTGGTACGGGAGAGGGAACCATGAACCTTTGTTTCCACTCTCAAAAGACTTCTTCATTTAGGGGAAAAAAAAAACTCATCTAAAAAAAATACAATTTTTCTGTGCACACAGAGAAGAGGAATGAACTCTGAGATTGTTGCTTAACCCCGGTGTTTACATTCCTGCTCTGCCTCCCTGGAGCAGCCCGTGCAACCAGCATCCTTTGACCCCACGAAACCCTGGGGTTTGCTGAGTCAGTCTCTCAGGCTGAGGCTGTCTCCAGCAGAGGAACCAATGGGCATAGAGTGAGATCTTCAGCATCTCACATTTGCAAAGCATTTTCTCTTCCTTTATCTCATCTGGCCCTTAGGATAGCCCTTGGAGATAGACAGGATAGGTAACATTCTCTAAGAGAAGTCTGACCACTTGCCCCAAGTCCCAGAGCTGTGTATTTCCCAGCATCCGTGGATGCTTCACAGCTGTGATCAGTATAAAAGGCATGAAGCCACCAATGCTTCCTCTGAACCGGCTTCTGCTTCAGACTCCTGGCACTTCATGGGAGCAGCGCGCCATGACCTCAGTCCAGCCCTGCCTTGGCTGCTTCCCAGAGGGGAGCCTGGGCCAGTCCTTCTGCTTGGGCTCCCTCAACTGTGATCTGGTCAAGAAGAGTCTGCTCTGCCAGCCCCTTGGAGATCAGACAATGGTGGAGTTGGCTCTTGGGGGACTCGGAAGCATGTAGAGGACACCGGACAGTGTTACTCCAAATATAAACTCTGTGCAAATGGACCAGCCTACAAACTGTCTTCACTTTACATCACTCTGAGTTCTAAGACGATCCCTCCACTGGCATGGTGGTGCAAGCTTGTAATCCCAGTACTTGGGAGGCCGAGACAGGAGGATCACAGGTTTGAGGACAGCCTCAGCAAGTAGTGAGACTCTCCTCAACCTAGTGAGACCCTGTTTCAAAATAAAAATAAAAACTAGGGCCAGAAGTGTAGCTCAGAGGTAGAATGCCCCTGGGTTCAATCCCCAGTACTGCAATGAATAAACAAACTAGGATGGTCCCTCTTGTGTCATTCCAGGATTCAGTTCACTTTGGAGGGCGTATGGACTTACCTGGTTTCCCTTCTCAGGGTCAGTTCTCCCATACAGAGGGGTGGTGATGTTCTCCTGATGGACCCCATAACCAGGTTTCCAGTTGATTTCCCAAATCCTCCCTGAACACACCCAACTTCCACTGGTCTTTTGGGCTGTGGCCAGCCTTTTAGACTGGACTCTTGAGTCAAAGCAGGTCAGGGCCACGGCCTCCCCGCTCGAGCAGGACCCTGCGCTCCCAACCGCGTTGGCCGGCCAAAGCCCTCTTGCTCAGCCCCAGTTTTGCTCAGCTCCCTCAGGTCCTGTCAACAGCTGTCCTGCCTGCTGTCATTTTGCAGGTCCTCTTGGACCACAAAGCAGGCCAGAGAAGGGACCGCTGGCTCTGTGACATCCTAGGGACTGACCTTTGAGTGAGGAACCTTGCCTTCCTTTCTCCCAGCCCACCTCCCCTTGAGACTTTGCTACCAAAAAAATAATAGCTGGCTCTTATTGGGCCCTATGTGTCTTAACTGTCGCACCAGCCCTATGAATAGACACTATTTTTATTCCCATTTTACAGAAGAGGCAAATGAGGGTTACTCAGAAGGGTGAATAACTTGCCCAAGACTGCACAGATAGCAAGCATTGGAAATGGGGTTTGAATTCCAACCTCTCGATCAGTGCCAACTATAGAGGTAGAAGTATTGTCAGTCATTCTGTTTTCCCAAAAGCCCATGAAGCTTTGTTTTTGTGTGTGTGTGTGTGTGTGTGTTTGTTTTTTTTTTGTTTTTGTTTTTGTTTTTTTTTGTATGAGAGGTTGAACCCAGGGGCATTCTACCTCTGACCTAAACCTTATCCTAACCCTCAACCCTATTTTACTTTTATCGTGAAACAGGGTCTTGCTAGGTTGATGAGAGTCTCACTACTTGTGGAGGCTGTCCTCGAACCTGCGATCCTCCTGTTTCAGCCTCCCAAGTACTGGGATTACAGGTGTGCACCACCATACCCGGCTCATGAAGCTTTCAATAAAGCCTGCCTGGACAAATTCTTAGTGTTACTTGATAACTCTTTGGATAGAGAAACTTCTAGTTTTCTCTATGGTTCATTTTCTGTCCTAAACTAGCTTTTCATCTATAAGGAAATAGAACAGTGGTTAAGAATATAAACTACATTGTTTGTTTGTTTGTTTTTTCTAAAAACCCTATTTTGGAATTCTGGTTGGATCACTTACGATTTGCTATCTGAACCTCAGTCTCTGCATCCATAAAACAGGGAGAATAAACATATCTTTTGGGGTAGTGAGGATGAAATGAGATTATAACTCAATAAAAAATGGCAGCATCTGCTGGTACCCAACTCTTTTACTTAATCACAATTTGTTTCAATAGTTTTGGGTACTGGGCATTTTCAACTTATTCATTCATTGGTTCATTTAGTGGGACTGGGATTAAACCCAGGGGCATTCTACCTCTGAGCTATACCCCAACCCTATTTTATTTTGAAATAGAGTTTCTCTAAGATGTGGAGGGCCTCACTAAGTTGCTGAGTTTGGCCACAAACCTGCAATCCTGCTGTCTCAGGCTCCTAAGTACTGGTATTACAGGCATGATTTAGAAAGTCTAAAACAACTTTGCAACTGGCTGCTATCAAACTTGGTTAATAGATGTATTTTATTCAATTTGGACAGTATTCAACTGTCTAAATCAATTGTCAACATTTAAAAATTCACAGAAGAGTGGTCTGCCTACCACCATTGACCACAATCAATACTAATCAGTTGATAATCATTCTTTTGCACTCCCTCACAATGTCTAGCACAAATCTAGGCAACCAGTTAGTCAATCAACAAGTCTTTATTGAATCTCTACTATGTGCCAAACAGGAGTTGCTTCAGAACCAAATTGCTTCCACCAATCTCCCCATCACAGGGAAAAAATGCCATGTCCTCCTACAAAGTAACTTCGATGAAATGAATCACGGCTCTACCCTCCTGAGCTTGTTCTCACGTCACATGTGCGGTCTTCAGAGACCAGAAAGAGCCTGGGGGTCTAGAATTACAGAAGGAAGGCGTAGCGGCTGGGGCTGACACGTTGGTCTAAATCAGGCAGACCTACATTTGAATAGAGGGTCCACCCACGGATGGTTTGAGACCTAGAGCAAATAATTGACTTGACTTCTCTGAACCTCAGTGTCCTCCTCTGCAGCGCAGTCAGAGCAGGATATGCCTCAGAGGGTCACGTGAGCAGGGAATGAGGCAGCACGAGCGTCGCACAGGCTGAGGCCTTGGCGGCGCTAATGAATGAATGTGCAGAATGTGGGGCCTGGGAGGAGCTCAGAGGTCCTCTGCTCTGACCAGCCCATTGTTCACTTAGACGTCTGCTTCTGGAACAACCCTCTGATGCCTGGTGGCGGAGCATCTGAGAGGCCAGGGTTCTAAAAACCCACTTCCTGCTCTTAACCTCCCCTCTCAGGCCTCCGCCCAGGGGCCTGGAGGCCGCCCAGGACTCCACGGTTCAACCCCGAACCACAGGCCTTGGCATGAGAGCTCAGAGCTGGGGTAACTGCCAGGTTGGCCAGCCAGTCGTCCTGGCCACCCAGGACCTCCTGGGCTCCGTGTGCTCTGGGTTCCAGTTTGGGGGTGAGGAAGGAGGAGACTAAAGAGCTGTCTTGTGTCACTGTCCCCCGCATCCCTGCTCTCAGCACTGGCTGCCTGGCTTTCCATTCATCCAGTGCCTGGAAGGACCGGTTCTCCCAGTTCGCACTGGGCCAGGGCTGGTGTGATGCTCTGGGAGTTTGGTTTAATTACTCCATGTGCAGATGACACATGCCCAGGAGCTCGCAGGGGTAATTACCCCCAGCAGGCGGGGTGCAGTGGGCTGTCTGGGGGGCAGGTCCTCCTGGACCTCCAGGACTTCTTCCCATAGGCTGGAGCTGCTGAGCGGGAGGGCGCAGGGAACAGGTTGGAGGAGCTGCCTGTCAACTGCGAATCTCCAAGCCTCGTGACCAGCTCATGGGAAATGTGTCCCCAAGAGCCAGGAGGTGATCCGAAGGGGCAGAATGACTCATTTACTCCGCAAAAAGTTCCTAGTAGCTTTATGAGGACAGAATCCACGTGCCGTGGTCTCCGTCCATTTGCAGAGCACAGCTCAGGGGGCTTTAGCTGACTCTCGGAACTGCGCGGCTATGCCCACAGTCAACTTCAGAACGTCTTTGTCACCCCAAAAAGAAGCACCCTACTCACGAGCAGTCACATGACGACAAGTGAAAGAAGCCAGACACAAAAGCCCACAGGCTGTATGATTCCATTTATAAGAAATGTTAGACTAGACAAACCAATTGATTCAGAAAGTCCATTAGCAGTTGCCGCTGGCTGGGGGAGGGGCGCCGGGGAGAAATGGGAAGTGGCGGCTGGTGAGCGCCATGTAATTTATATACAATAAAATTCACCCTTTTTAAAGTACGTGCTGTGATGAGCTGTGACCAGTCCTTACGGTCATGGGGCCATCCCTGCAACCATGGCACAGTGCCTGCACTCCTCCAAGCTCTCACGGGTCTTTTCTCCGTGTGTCCTCTGCACGTTCTCAGGCCCAGACTTGGATTTATTTTTTTCCTCTCACTTGTAGGATGTTATGTATTTACTCCTTGGTGTGTGGCTTCTTTCAGAGGACCCAGTGCTTTCAAGAGTGACCCACACTTGTATACAGCAACAATTCGTTTCATTTTATTGCTCATGGTATTCCACTGCATGGGTATACCACCATCTTTGTTTATTCCTCTGCCAGTTGACTGACATTTGGGTTCTTTCCAGTTTGAGGCTATGAGGGATGAACTTTCTGTGAATATTTATATATGTCTTTGTGTGGACATTTCTCTAGGGTTAAATACCTCGAGGTGGAATCGCTGGGTCATATGTTGAGCATATGTTTAACTTAAGCAATGCTGAACTGTTTCAAAGTGATTGTTCTATTTGCACCCCATCAGCAAGGTGTGAGCGTTCCAGTTGCACACACCTTCAGCAAGACTTGGGATTGTCACTCTTTTTTAAAATTTTAACCATTCTAGTGGATGAGTTTAAGTTTGCATTTCCCTGGTATCTATGGTGTTGAGCTTCTCTTCTCTGCATGCAGTGATGGGCCATTCCACATCTTTGGAGAAGTACTAGCTCAGATTTTGTCCTTTCCCCTTTTTATTGAATTATTGTGGGGAGCTGTATGAGTCCTTTATGGATTCTGAATACCTTTTGTGCATTCTGGATCTATGTTTTGCAAATATTTCTTCCAATCCATGATTTTTTTTTTCATTTTCTTAGTAGTACTTTTCAAAGAGGATTTTTTTTCTGTTTGATGATGAAATCCAACATATAAAAAATTTTTCCTTTGTTTTCTGTTTCTTATGATTTACCTAAGTATATTTGCCCAACTAAAGGGATTTCCCTCATATTATCCTAGAATTGTTATAGTTATAGCTTTTTTTTTTTTTCATTATTAGAGATTAAATCAGGGCCTTGTGCATGCTGGGCATGTGCTCTACCTCTAGCTACATTCCCAGCCCTTTTCAGTTTTTAAAAATTTTGAGATAGATTCTCACTGTATTTCCCAGGTTGGCCTCCAACTTGAGATCTTCCTGCATTAGCCTGTATAATTTTCTTGATGTGGTTTTGAATGTGCATTGCTAGTATTTTGTTCAGCAGTTTTGTGTCTAAGTTCATCAGCAATATAGGCCTATGGTTTTCTTTTCTTGAGCTGTCTTTATTTGGCTTTGGTATTAATGTGATGTTGGCTTTATAGAATGTGTTTGGGAGAGTCCCATTTCTTTCTATTTCATGGAATAGATTGAGGAGTATTGGGATTAGCTCTTCTATAAAGGTTTTATAAAATTCACTTGGAAACCCATCTGGCCTGGGCTTTTGTTTGATGGTAAACTTTATTGCTGCTTCTATCTCTTTGATTGTTATTGGTCAGTTTAAGTTTTCTATATCTTTTTTTTCTTTTTTTTTTTTGCGCTACTGGGGATTGAACTCAGGGGAATTCTACCTCCGAGCTATACCCCCAGCCCTATTTTTTATTCTTTATTTTGAAATCAAGTCTCACTAAGTTGCGGAGTGCCTCACTACGTAGCTGAGGCTGGCCGCAAACCCGGATCCTCCGGTCTCAGCCTCCCGAATGCTGGGATTACAAGCGTGCGCCACCACGCCCGGCTAGTTTTCTATATCTTCTTGACTCAATTTAGGAAGGTTGTATGTGTCTAGAAATTTGTCGGTTTCTTCTAGATATTCCATTTTGTTGGAGTATAGTTTTTCAAAGTAGTATCTGATGATACCCTGGATTTCTACACTGTCAGTGGTAATACCACTTTTTTCATCTCTTATTTTGGTAATTTGGCTTGATTCTCTCTTTCTTTTGGTCAAATTGGCTAATGGTTTATCTCTCTTGTTTATTTTTTCAAAAAACCAGCTTTTGATTTTGTTGATTTTCTGTATTTTTATTCTCTACTTCATTAATTTCTGCTCTGATTTTAATAATTTCCTGTCTTCTACTGGCTTTGGGGTTAGACTGTTTTTCAAGGGCTTTGAGCTGTGTCGTTAGGTTATTTATTTGGTGATTTTCTGTTCTTATGTGGGCACTCAGTGCTATAGATTTTCCTCTTAGTACTGCCTTCAAGGTATCCCAGATGTTTTGATATGTTGTGTCTCTGCTTTCATTTGTTTCTAGGAATTTTTTAATTTCTCCCCTTACTCCTTCTATGACCCATTCCTCACTAAGTAGTGTGATGTTCAGTCTCCATGTGTTTACATGGTTACTCTGGATCTTCTTATAGTTGATATATAGTTTCATTCCACTGTGGTCTGAAAAGGGAATTATGTGACATTTTTGTAATTTGCCAGTGCTTGCTTTGTGGCCCAGAATGTGGTCTATTTTGGAGAAGATTCCATGGGCTGCTGAGAAAAATGTGAATTCAACTGTAGTTGGGTTTAATATTCTGTATGTGTCTAAGAGGTCCATTTGGTTTATGGTATTCTTTAGGTCTGAAGCATCTTTACTGACCTTTTGTCTAGAAGATTAGTCTAGTGATGTGAGAGGAGTATTGAAGTCTCCGAGTATTATTATATTGGGATTTTTTGTGTGACATTATATCACAAAAAGTTTGTTTTATGAAAGTGGCTGAACCTATGTTTGGGGCATAAATGTTGACTATTGTTATTTCCTCTTGCTGAATTGTTCTTTTTACTAGTAAAAAAAAAAAAAAAAAAAAAAAATGACCTGCTTTGTCTCTTCCGATAAGCTTAGACTTGAAGTCTAATTTATCTGATATCATAGTTGCTACTCCTGCTTGTCTTCGAGTTCCATTGGCATGGATTACCTTACTCCAGCCCTTCACCTTTAGTTTGTGGGAATCTTTGCTTGTAAGGTGTGTTTCTTGCAGGCAGAATAGAGATGGATTCTGAGTTTTAATCCATTTTGCCACCTTGTGTCTTTTTACTGGGGAGTTGAGGCCATTTATATTCAGTGTGATTATTGAGAGATGATTTTTAATTCCTAACATTTTGAGTTTTGACTTCTGTTTGAGGTAGTGTTTGTTCTTCTTTGCTTAGTTGTTTGCTTCCTGGAAATTATTGTTTGTCTGGTTCTGATGTTTATTTGTTAGTTCTTCTTTGTTCTTTGTAGTTAATCTCTTTGAGTATTTTCTCTAGTGCTGGTTTGGAAGCATAAATTATTTCATAAATTATTTCTGTTTGTCATGGAAGGTTTTTATTTCCCAGTCAATTATTTTTTTCTTTTTTTTTTGGTGGTACTGGGGATTGAATTCAGGGGCATTCTACCTTCGAGCTACACACCCGGCCCTATTTTTTATTCTTTATTTTGAAACTGGGTCTCACTAAGTTGCGGAGTGCCTCACTAAGTAGCTGAGGCTGGCCTCGAACCCAGATCCTCCGGTCTCAGCCTCCCAAATGCTGGGATTATAAGTGTGCGCCACCACGCCTGGCTCCCAATTTTGAGAGATAGTTTTTCTAGGTAAGAGATCTTGGCTTCAAGTTACTTTCTTGCAGAGTTTGGAATATGTTGCTCCAGGCCCTCCTGGCTTTTATGACTTGGTTTGGGAGGTCTGGAGTGATTCTAACTAGTTTGCCTCTAAATTTCACTTGGTCTTTTACTTTTGTTGCCTTTAAGATTCTCTCCGTGGCCTCTATATTAGTCAATTTCATTATAATGTGGCATGGTGAACCTTTTCTTTTTTTTTTTTTTTTTTTTGCGGTACTGGGGATTGAACTCAGGGGCATTCTACCTTCGAGCTATACCCCCAGCCCTATTTTTTATTCTTTATTTTGAAACCAGGTCTCACTAAGTTGTAGAGTGCCTCACTAGGTAGCTGAGGCTGGCCTCGAACCCGGATCCTCCGGTCTCAGCCTCCTGAATGCTGGGATTACAAGCGTGCGCCACCATGCCCGGCTTTGAACCTTTTCTTTGATTCTGTTTAGAGAGGGTTCTATACGTTTCTTGTACCTCTGTCAACTTCTCTTTCTATGTTTGGAAAATTTTCTCATATTACTTCTTTGAAAAGATGGTTGATTCCACTAGTTTCAACTTCTAATCCCTCTTCTATGTCTATTAGTCTTAGGTTAGCTCTTTTAAAATTGGTCCAGATCTCTTCGATGTCCAATTCATGCTGTCAATTTTTTTTTCTAAATTATATACTATGCGTTCATTTTTAGATTGGTCATCTTCTAAGAGTGATATTCTATTTTCCATGTGGTCTAATCTACAATTATTCACTACAATTATTGTACCTTTTGTGTCCTTCACTTCCTTCAAGACTTCTCTTTGATTCCTGTTCAGGGTGTCAGATTCTTTGTTTATTTGTTCCTTTATTTCTTTCCAGTTGTCTCTGCATTCTTTTCAGAAAAGATCTGAATTGTTCTTCTGGTAATCTCTGCAATTCTGTGTTGGTGAGTTCCGTTATCGTGGGATTGTGGTAGCTCACTGTTTCTTTGCTATTTTTCCTTCCCATGATTCCTGTGTTCTTAAATTTTCTTTGCTGCTTTTGCTAGCTTTCTCTCAATTTATAGGTTTCTTATTTCTATTTTTTCTTTTTTTTTTTTTTTTTTTTTTTTTTTTTTTTTTTTTTTTTTTTTTTTTTTTTTTTTTTTTTTTTTTTTTTTTTTTTTTTTTTTTTTTTTTTTTTTTTGCGGTACTGGGGATTGAACTCAGGGGCATTCTACCTCCGAGCTATACCCCCAGCCCTATTTTTTATTCTTTATTTTGAAACTGAGTCTCACTAAGTTGCGG
>PVLC010004879.1:63375-74646 GCA_004027655.1 Graphiurus murinus | reverse complement strand
CAGGATTCTATGTTTATCTATTAAATTTCATGTTGTGGGTTTGGTCTTTTATCTAGCCTATTGGAGTCCTTGAAGTTCTTAACCTTTCGTTTTAAGCCATTCTTCCTTGGTTTGTGTAGTCTTGGGTGGCTGTGTTGAAATCAGAGATTGTAAGTGGATTGTCAGATCCATCCCCTAGTGTGTTTTATTTGGTTAGCTAAAACATTGTCATTTTTCTTATTCTTATTATTTAGAATGTTCTCAGTTAAATATTGCATTGATTCACCAGCCATTGCCCCTAACTGCATTATATAGCTTGGCTACACCTTTATATCTCTTACTTAGCTGTCAAAGGCATTTGCTTTTGCAGCCCCTGATAAATGAAATCACTTATAAAGAACAAAGTTTGTAGTCTTAACCATTATAAACCTCCGTGGAGCATGACATTCATCTTTTAATCTTTGTTTCTTCCCTTTTATTTTGCTTACTTAACAAATGAAGTAAATTGTAATCTAGTAGTGTATACATCTCTAGGTTCTTCATAAGTATATCATGATTAACTTTGTCAACTGTTTACTAAAACCAAGAAACCTTGTAATTGAGTATTAGTTTTAATGAAAGATACTTTTGATATCTGTATTAATGATATTTCTAATACCTGAGACTCACCATTCCTAAAATTCTTCTTATATAGGTTAAATATTTCTTACCTGAAATGCTCGTGACCAGAAGTGTTTTTGGATTTTTTAATTTTTTCAGATTTTGAAATGTTTGCATATGCTTTATGAGATATCATAGGAATTACACCCAAACATGGAATCTACATATGTTTCAGATAACAATGTATGAACCACATCCCCAGTCCTTTTTATTTTGAAACAATGTCTCCCTACATTGCTAAGGGTGTCACTAAGTTGCTGAGGCTGACATTGAACCTGTAGTCCTCCTTTTCTTGGCCTCCCAAGTATGGGGATTACAGGCCACCACTCCCAGCTCATATCACACATTTTTAGTGCATGTTTTAGTTTTTATTTTTGCTTTTCATTTTGTGTTAAGATGGAGTCTTGCTTTGTTGCCCAGGATGGTATTGAACTCCTGGTCACCATACCTGGCTTATACCTGTGCTTTGACTGTAACTTGTCACATGAGGTCAGGTGTAGAATTTTCTACCTGTGGTGTCATGTTGGCACTCAAAAATTTCAAATTCTGGATTTTGGATTTTTATTATACCATACAGTTTTTCTGCTGTTCCTTGTTTTCTTTTCCCAGTGTTCTAAAACCTTGCTTTATCAGTTATTTTTTTCCTCTCTTTCTTAATATCTTTATGCTATCCTTATCTTCTCAGTCTACAAATAAATTTGTGTCTTTCCACCAGTAAAAAAAGGTCAAACAAAAAGCACAGCAACAGAGCCGGACATGGTGGCACACACTTGTAATCCCAGCATTTGGGCGGCTGAGACCAGCTTCAGGTAGTTAGTGAGGCACTCCACAACTTAGTGATACCCTGTTTCAAAATAAAGAGTAAAACATAGGGCTAGGGGTATAGCTTAGCAGTAGAATGCCCCTGAGTTCAATCCCCAGTACTGCAAAAACAACAACAACAAAAAACAAAAAGCATAGGCACAAATTTTCCTTTGACTTTGTCTCCCTTTGAGTTATCAAGTCCTAGCTCTCTCCTTATGTTCGCAAGATTTTTTAAAGAACAAAATTAACTTCCTCCTGTTCCTTAAATCCTGTCTGTTCAATCTTGAATCCAGAATTTTTGGAACAGTGACTAGAAGTAGAAAAAGCAGAATACATAAAAAAAATGTTACCAGGCAAATATAAAATTATTAGCGGACCAATTTGAACTTCTTGATGACTATGTTAATGTGGGACTAATCAGCACAATTATGTGTTTTTTTCATCCATGTTCAGCTCTTTGGATTCAGGCACTGACTGCAGAAAACTGAATTTCACCAAAGTGTTGTGGGATAACACGGTCCCACTCATGGGTCCTTGGCCTCTGTAATAAAAAGAATTTTCACACGTGCCAGTCAGAAACAAAAGGCAGGTATTTACTTAGGAAAACGAGGGACTTGGGGAAAACAGGTAAGCAGAGATCTTCCCGGCCATGTGGGCAAAGAGGCGGAAGAGAGGAAACAGGCCTTTTTTATAATCTTTCAAGAGGGTCAGGCACAGAAGCAGTCTGGACCTCCCCCTTTTCAGGTATTGGCAGTTGATAGGTAAACATTCCAAGTTGGTTCTTCCTCCTTTCTCAGGTTTCGAAGATGGGAGGTCGCTGAAATCTGGCTTTCGTCCGAAAGGATTTCCAATGAGGGCAGGGTCTATGAACTCTCCAGATTTTAAAGCTATATTTTTCCTTTCCTTCCCAATGTCTCTTTCCTGCCTAAATTTTAATTCCTTCTACTCTACCTCATCATTTTCCCCCCTGAGACTTTTGGTCCCTTAATCTTAAGGGGTTGTAGAAGGATGAAGGTCCGACTCCTGTAATTTCTCCGAAGCTGACAAGGGGTCCCTGCCTATCCAGGGACCAAAAGGCTCCCCCTAACTGATCTGAAGGAGACGTGGGTAGGTCAGGCCTTTTTGTTGGCTGCTGAACCCTTATCCTCTGATGTTCTGGAATAGAAGGCATAAACATGTAAGATATTAGTCTTACGCAACAGCAAGCTAAACAACAGAGAAGTATACTCATGCAAGGTATACCAGCCAAGGAAAAGAAAGATTTATCCCATCCAGATATTAACCAATCATTTTCTGGAAAAGAAAAAAACATTCACCAAGGTAATGTGGATGGATTGGAAGTGGGTGCTGGCCCCCAAATCCAACAGGTACCTTTTTCAACATCTGTGTTATACTGTTGTAACCAATCCAGGAAAAAGTTTACTCTTACCTGGGAGAACGATGTAAAGATTAGGAGACAAATAAGTTTAGTCAGGATAGGCATAATGAAGTTATAAGGCAAAGCACGAGAATAAAACTTATCCTGATCCAGTCTTCTTGAATAGTACTTTTAAGTCTTCCAGAGGCTCACAGGAATAGCGTTCACAGATCTCATTAGAATCTGGAGGCTTACTGCTGATTTTAGGGCCTCGGTCCTGCGAAGCCTCAAGGGTGACAGGTTTAATTCTAGATATAGGAATCCTGGAATTGTGTCCCTGTAGCTTAACAGCTGTGGGAGTGTTAAGAAGAACCTGGAAGGGGACCCTTCCATTTTGGGAGAGCTGATCTGTGGGTGAGTCCTTTTTCCAGGTTTTGAGTAAGACATAATCACCTGGCTGTACTTTTGCCAGGTAAGTCGAATTATCAGGAGTTGGAAGAATCTTATTTCCATATTCCAATAAAGCATTTTGTATTTGCCCTAAATTAATTATATATCTAACTATCTCCTGAGTCTTAGGGTCAGTAACAGGATCTGAGGTTAGAAAAGGTCTCCCATAAAGCATTTCATAAGGACTCAGTTGGAGAGAGGTTTTAGGAATGATTCTGATTCTTAATAGTGCAATGGGCAGCAGGCGTAACCAGTGATCTGAGGTCTCTTGACATAGCTTTCCCAAGGTGGTCTTAATCTGTAAGTTAGCCCTTCCTTTTCCTGATGACTGAGGATGCCAGGAACTATGGAGATAGTAAGTTATGCCCAGAGCTTGTGAAACTTCCTGCATTATCTTAGAGATAAAATAGGGCCCATTGTCACTTTGGAGTGACCTGGGGAGTCCAAATCTAGGAATAATTTCTTTTAATAATGCTTTAACAACTTCTTGGGCCTTTTCAGTCCGGGCAGGATATGCCTCCACCCACCCAGAAAACATATCAGCAAAAACCAAGAGATACTTATATCCTTGGCATAGGGGCATCTGGGTGAAATCTATTTGCCAATCTTCTCCAGGGAAAGTGCTGCATCGCTGTACTGTGTTAAGCAATGATGGTGGCCTTATTCCCCCACCTGGCTTATTACGGAGGCATAGGGGGCAAGCCCTTGTGACCTCTTGAATTGTAGTCTTAAGATCCTTTTCTCCAAAGTCATGGGCAATCAAAGTGGCTAGTGCCCTTTTTCCCAAATGGTATGAGTCATGGAATCCTTTAATAATTTTCCATTGATCAGCCTGGGGTAATAAGACTTTCTGATCTTCCTCTCTAGCCCACCAGCCATTTTCAGCTAGTTTATATCCACGCTGACTTGCCCATTCTTTTTCAGTTTCAGTATAAGATGGGTTTAC
The DNA here is from genome assembly GCA_004027655.1 of Graphiurus murinus. Lineage (NCBI taxonomy): Eukaryota > Metazoa > Chordata > Mammalia > Rodentia > Gliridae > Graphiurus > Graphiurus murinus. Next base: position 70,450 of record PVLC010004879.1, on the reverse strand, counting down.
ACTTCACTCAGGAAGAACTAAGAAGGTTTGAGTAAAACTTAGCTCTCCAAACCTACATGTTAAAGGCATTGTGAACCTTTTGGCCTTTGGAATACCTTCAATTCTGGTTACAAAACAAGTCTTATCTGAAAGAGGCCCATAAGAGGCAAGCAGAGCAGAGAACTTGGCCCCCGGATCTAAAAGAGCACTGATATTTTTACCTGCCACATCAAGAGTCACCCGAGGCTCCTCCATTGTGATGTCTAGCTGGTTAGAGGGCTGATCAGGGGGGCCTGGTTGAGCCTCGGGCATCCTCAGTCGTCCAGAGCAGCCATCATGGGAGCAGATGGCCTCACTTCCCTTAGGGGGTGAGGGCAATCTTGCTTCCAATGTTTTTCCTCTTTGCAGAGGGAGCATAACCCAGGTGGAGATGGACCCCGCTTAGGGCAGTCCTTGATCCAATGCCCAGGCTCTTTGCAGTAACGGCAGGTGCCAGGCCTCCAGCCCCTTTTCCTCTGTTTAGAGGGGGCTCCTGGGCAACTCTGACGTGGCGAGAGTCTATTGCCTGATGCTAGGGCAATTAGGTGGGGTTGTCTGTGTGTCTGCAATTGTCTCCTCTGGTCCATCATTTCAGCTTCCTCATCTCTGTTATTGAAAAACTCAAAGGCCAAATTAAAAGTATATTAGTGGGAATCTGAGGTCCCATTTTCTGCTTTTGACGTTTTCTTCTAATATCTGGGGCTGATTGACTAATAAAATGAGTCCCCAATAATATTTGTCCTTCATATGAGTCTGGATCAATACGAGTATATTTCCGGAGGGTTTTAGTTAAATGCCCCAGAAACATAGCAGGATTTTCATCTGCTTCCTGCACTACATTTTTTATTTTATCATAATTAACAGACTTGTTCATACATTATTTTATTCTCTCAATTAAACATGTGATTATATAATTCCAGTTTTTAAGATCCTCACTACCATTTTGATAATCCCAATTGGAGTTCTGATCAGGGACAGCCTCTTCTTTGTTATGTTCTCTACTTTAAGATAACCCCAATTATTTAGTATACACCCAAAGGGGGAGTCTTTAGGAATGGAAAAAGAATTACCCATCATATTGTCAATCTTTATGTACCTCGAGGATTTTTTTTAGCAAATTCTAGGGAGAGAGATAAAAGAAAAAAAAAAAGAGAAAAAAACAAGACTAGGATACTTTTGACAAACAAACAAACGAAACAAAATGGAAAATGACCCAGGGTCGTATTGACATGTCTTCACTAAGCTGTACATACAGCTATCTGAGTTCCTGTCCTCTGCAAAACTTCCCATTGGACAAGCGTCCTAGCCAATGAGGTTGCAGGCGGCTTCTTCTACAAGCTTCTTATTGGACAAGCATTCTTGTCAATAGAGCTGTAGGCAGAGTCTTCTGCAGGTCTGCCAAGTTAGGCCTCCCAAACATGGAGCTGCAGGCGGAGTCTTCTGCAGGCCGGCCATGTTAGGCGTCGCAAACATGGAGCTGCAGGTGGATGTAGAATGAACTCTTGTTCATTCCTTCTGGGAACATATTAACACCTACCATCTATGGGATCTAGAATGAACTCTTGTCCATTCTTTTTCGGAATGTATTAATATCTATCGGATCAGACTCTTGTCCCTATCCAGACACCTTTATTAAACAGGCAAGCACACAAGACATGACAAAAACGGAAGAATACAATCTAAAAACAGAATATTAACCTAGAAAAAAGAAAAAAGAGTCTACCAAAAAAAAATCCTTTCTTTTTCTCTCTCTGACATGCAATAAAACATAAAATCCTTTTTTAAAATAACTTGCAAAGATCTTTTTCTGAAGACTTGAGGACATTTTCTAGATAAAACAAAATCAGGGGATTGAACCCAGGGCCATTGTCCCTCTGAGCTGCACCCTCAGCCCTATTTTATTTTTCGTTTTGAAACAGGGTCTCACTAGGTTACTGAGAGTCTCCCTAGGTGCTCAGGCTCTCCCTACCCTGCCATGCTTTTGTCTCAGCCTCCCAAGTATTGGGCTTACAGGTGTGTGACACTATGCCTGGGTTATATTGCTTTAGTTTGTTTGTTTGCTTTGTGGTAGTGGAGATGGGCCGCCGCTGAGTTTAGGAAGAGCACTGACAGGAGCCACTTTGGTCACTAGGGTCCCGATGGAGTTGCGCAGGGGCTGGGACGCCAAGGACTTCACGCAGGCCGACACTGACAGGAACCTTGGATGGGCCCCGCCCAGGGCTACTGGGGTGCTCTCCAGGGGGACCGACCGGCAGAGCCCCGGCAGGTCATGTCCCCGAGGCGCTCCCGACCTCTGGAGAGGCACAGGCCGGTTCCGAGAGGCCCGTGGGCATCCCGCGCAGTCAGCGGCAGCTGTGGCACCACCTTTCAGGGAGCTGAGGCGAGGCCCAGGGGGCCAGCGGGAGCTGAGTCCAGCGCACTTGTGGTTCCACAGCGTCGCTGGGGAGAGGCGCCAGGGCCACAGCAGAGCAGCGAGCGAGCGGAGGGCACCGCGGGGCAGCAGCACCAGCCCCCACAGCGGCTAGGGGCTGCTCCGGCATCGACCCGCCCAGTGGTCTCGCAAGTGCGCCCGCTCAGCCTGCAAATCAGCCCGGAGGCCTAAGAGCCTGAGGTCCATGCTGAGCTCACGGGAGGAAGGGCGTCACTACTGCTGGCACTCTGGACCCCTCAGCAAACTTACAAACTACCTGGCCTGGCCCCTCCCCCCACCCACCCCTACTTGCCCTCTGCAGGGCCGGGCGGTGCTGCCCCGCCAGCCTTCCTTTTTTTGTGTGTGTGATTGAACCCAGAGTCATTCTACTTTTGAGCGACACCCCAAGCCTGATTAGATTTCTCATTTGGAAACAGAATCTGGCTAGGTTGATAAGTCTCACTACTTGCTGAAGCTGTTCTTGAACCTGTGAGCCTCTGTCTCAGCCTCCCAGTTTTTGGGATTACAGGAATCTGTCACCACACCCAGCTGATATGACTCGTGTGTGTGTGTGTGTGTGTGTGTGTGTGTGTGTGTGTGTGTGTGTGTGCCGCTAGGGATTGAACCCAGAGGCATTCTACATCCCCAGCCTGAATTGATTTCTTACTTGGAAGCGATCTCACTAAGTTGCTGCGGCTGGCTTTGAACTTGTAATCCTCCTGTCTCAGCCTCCAAAGTACTAGGATCACAAGTGTGTGCCACCATACTCGGCTTTTATGTGACTTTTAAGAGTAAAGAATGTTCGGGCTTCGTGTGTGGTGGTGCACGCCTGTAATCCCAGTACTAAGGAGGCTGAGACAGGAGAATCACAGGTTGGAGAACAGCCTCAGCAAGTAGTGAGACTCATCAACCTAATGAGACCCTGTTTCCAAATTAAAAAAAAAAATAGGGCTTGGGATGTTGCTCGGAGGAAGAATGATGCCCCTGGGTTCAATTCCCAGTACCACACACACAAAAGAATAAAGAATGTTTTAAAGACAGGGATGAGTAGTCTTTAGGTTCACCAATAACAAGCCCAGCCTATTTTTAGGTTCACCAATAAAAAACGTAGACTCTATTTAGGTCCACCAATAACAAACCTAGACTATTTTGGGCTGCTCTGAAGTAAGAGAGAGGAATATAAAGTGAAAACCATACGATGAAGAAGATTAGTATATTATCTCTAGAATGCAGGGTATATGACAATTCATTAAGATGTTAGAAGAAACTATGACAATTTATCTCTGCTTGTGCAGTGGCACCTGTACAGTTGTAAATAACACAGTGCAAGGGTGGAATAATATTCCAGGACAGTAGATCTGGCCCTTGGCCAAATCAGTGAACTAAGATATTTGGATGCTTTTTTTTTTTTTTTTCACTTCTGAGCACTCTTTTATAAGCTAATTTTGGTACCATGTAGCAAGGTCAGCACACTGTCGGCTCCTTGTGTCCCTGGTCCTGCAGGGTGTCACCGAGCTGGGGCATCCAGACAACAGATGGCAGACTCGATGGACCCCTCTGCTGTGTGGGAGCACTTCCTGACTGGGACCATGTGGCAGGGCTCACCTCACCAAAGCCTGCACCTGGGTCTCATAGGGCCCGAGAGGCTGGAAATGATGCGCTCACACAAACCAGGGGGGAGGAAGAGAACTGGCCAAGCCACAGGTTCCCAAGAGCCAGGGAGGCTGCTCAGCTCCCCGGGGGCAAGAGAAGCCACAGGTGTTCCTCCAGGACCCGCCAGGCCACGGTGCAGCTCTGCCTGAGAGGCCAAGGTGAAAATGGACTAGGTGCTGGGCATCACGGCAGGGTGGGCCCAGGAACATATCTTTTGTGTGTGTGTGGTACTGGGGATGGAACCCAGGGGCATTCTACCTAAGAGCTACCTACCCCCAGTCCCATTTTTTATTCTTTATTTTGAAACAGGGTCTCACTAAGTTGCAGAGGGCCTCAGTGAGTAGCTGAGGCTGGCTACCAACCCCGATCCTCCTGTCTCATCCTCCCAAGTACTGGAATTGCAAGCTGCCACCACATATTTTGTCTGCAGCATCTGTGGAATGGGGATACTAAGACCTGCCTCAGGATTTTCTGGGTTTTATTTTGGTTTCAAGACAAACTCTACATAAAATTCACTATGACAGCCACTTTAAAGTGTGTGATTTGCCAGGAGTGGTGCTGTATGCCTGTCATCTCAGGACTTGAGAAGCTTAGACGGGGAATCCCTCATTTGTGATCAGACTTAACAAGTTACTGAGACCCTCAGGAACATAGGAAGACCCTGTTTCAAAAAAATTTTAAAAATATATATATGTATATATATGTATACATATGTATACATATATATACATATATATATATATATATATGGATGTAATGCTGAAGTAAAACTGACAAACAAACAAACAATAAATAGGGCTAAGGGTGTATATCAGAGCTGGAAATTCCCTAGGTTCAATCTCCACTCCAAAGAAACAAGCAAAAAAAAAAACAAAAAAAACAAAAAACAAACATTGTAATATTGTAATTGTTACATACATGCTCAGATGAGTAACAATCAGTCCCCCTATCATTATAATGCACCATAAAAATTAAAAATCATGAAGTAAACTGTAAGTTTCAGTGGTATTTAGTATATTTATTTTCAGAATTATACAACCACTGCTACTATTGAATTGTAGAAAGTGTTCACCATTCCAAAACCAAACCATGCCCCCATTAGCACACCTGCCCCCACTCCACTACCCTTAGCATCTGACAACTGTGAGTCTCCTTTTTGACTCTATGAATTTGCATATTCTGCACTGTTTAATTATGTATTAGGTACTGAGGATTGAACCCAGAGACATTAAACCTCTGAGCTACACCTCTAGCCGATCCGGAGGACTGAAATTCTCGCCCTCACATTGGACGTAAGAGACAAGAGTAAGTGATTTTTTTTTTCCGGTACTGGAGATTGAACCCGGGGCATTGTAGCATTCTACCTCCCAGCTACACCCAAGCCCTGTATATTATTCGTTACTTTTACTTTGAAAGAGGGTCTCACTAAGTTACCGAGAGCCTCACTAAGTACCTGAGGCTGGTCACGAACCCGGTGCCTCCCCTATCAGCCTGGGATCACAAGAATGCATCACCATGCTCAGCTAGTAGGTGATTTTTTAATGTGTTGCTTTCTGTACCTGCCCATTCAAGTAAAGATGGCTCTGAATTTCTTGCAGTGAGAAAACCAAGCCTGATGCAGACAATACCCGGGACCAGCATTGACATCCCACAGGCAGGTGTCTGCCACCACTGTGCCCAGTTTGCGCTCCGCCCTGCTGCCTGGCCCCTGAGGCCACCTGAGCTCCCTTAGTGCTTCTGCTCTCCCCATCCTGCATGCCAGTCCAGCAGCCCCTTCTGGTCCAGCACACATGCTGTCCCGAGCCTTTTGCTGTCTCTCAAGCTCTATGTATAAGATGCCAAGGCACGATATTGGCTCTCCAGTTCCCTGCCTCCTTCATCTGACCTCCTAACCCCTGGGGGTCTTCTCCCCTCCATCCTCTTCTGGCCACCTGCACCTACTGACTTCCTGGTAGGTTCCCAAGGGGTCTTCCCTAGGATTGCTGAGCTTTTCCCTGTGCATGGCCCTCACACATGGTCCATTAACCTGGGTCTGAATCAGCGTGGCTCCTCATCCCAGGAGCATTCTACCAACCAGCTACATCCCCAGCTGGAATTTTTATTGTTTCTTCAGAAACAGGGTCTCACTATGTTGCAAAAGGCCTCACTAAGTGGCTGAGGCTGGTCACAAACCCACATCCTCCAGTCTCACCTCCCAAGTACTGGGATTACAAGCCTGTGCCACTATGCCCCGCATCATTTTAATTTTTAGGAAACCAAATTTAGCTTGGCGTCATGGCACACACTTGCAATGCCTGTACTTGGGAGGCTGAGACAGGAGGAGGATCGCAGGCTCATGGCCAGCCTCAGGAACTTAGTGAGGCCCCCTGCAAATGAGTGAGACCCTGTCTCAAAAAAAAATCAGGTTTGGGGTATATTCTGACAAAAGTTTGTCTTAATAAAATTAAAATATCAAACTGCATGGAGCCAATTTTTTTTCCCATGAGCTGAATGTCATTATTGTCAAAATGTTGCTGAGTGGAGGGACAGGAATGCCGGGGTCCAGTCCTAGCAGGACCCCTAGCGGGTCAGGTGAGGAATGAGACGAGGTGGTGAGAATAGGCACACCAAATGTAGTGATGAAGCCTATCTACTTTATTGTTCACAAGCAACTGTTTTTATACTTTTCATTCAGCAGTGATGCACATAGAACAGGAAAGTTTATGGACAGGTCATCAGACTAAAGGTTATCCATCAATGTATAATGATTTCATTTTGCCTCTGGTAAAAAGCAGTGTTAAAGCTTAACGAGGAATAGGCCTGTATCCATTGGTCTCAGCTAGGGAGTTTTTTCTAAACCATCTGTTGTTTCTGTCAGCTAGATTCCATCTATCTTCATTAATGTGTCCTGTGAAGCTCCAGGGAGACACTGTGGGAGTTGGTAAAGACTGCCTGTGCTTTGACCCTAGAAAGGGGTACCAGATACCCATATTCTTGTAGCCTTCTTTACCCATA
>PVLC010004879.1:0-63275 GCA_004027655.1 Graphiurus murinus | reverse complement strand
GTTTGGCTTAGCTATTTTGTTTTCTATATCTGTGTGTTAAGGGAGAACATAAGGTTGATCAGTAACTCTATCCAAATTACCTCGCAGAGCCTGTTTTCTGACTAATGTGTGTAAGTGATCAGAGGATTCTTATGTTGTTTGTCTGAAGGCACTATGTTTTCACCTAATGTCCAGAGGTTGTTATCCGACCAGCCACCACCTGTTTTTGAAGAAACCTTCTTGAATAATAAGTGTAAAAACAAGACCCGAAGTACCCAATGTTCCCAGAATAGACTATAATGTTAAGCAGGATATGCCAGGCATCCTTTCTTGAACTGTCTGCCTTGCAGCATTTCACCGGTCTGAGCCTTGCTCATGATCCAACTAGTAAGGAGTTGTGGCACAGGAAGAAGCTTTTCTTTATTTTCCTGAGTGCATTTATGACCTTCAGGCCAAAAGGAGAGCTCCAGAATGAGTCAGGCAGATTGTGAGGGTCTGCAGGGCTCCCCAGGGCGTGGGGTCTTGCTCTGTCTTCTCCCTTCTCAGAACAGCGACCTCACACTCTCAGCACTGGAGCAAAGAGAACACACACAAGAAGGGTCTCCAGCAGCCCATGTCCCAGCCTGGCTCCAGGGCCACGAGCACTGGGTTTGGAAGTCAACTGTAGAATTAGCAGAAAGACTCAAAGGGAAGTTTTCCTTTTTGCAAAGGGGGGGTGGGGCAGAGGGGTGAGCAAGAATGGGGTGCATCTCCCACAGAGAAGGCCACCTGGGCAAACCTGGGCAGCTGGTTTCTTGGCATCCAGTGTTCTCCTGGTAGGAGGAAAGAATCCTTTTCTAAGTTGGGTGGAGGGATGCTGTCCTTCTCCCCTGGGAGAGTTCCCCTCCCTGAACTTAGAAAGGAAACAGTGGGGTGAAAAGAAAAAGGTAGGGGGGGGTGAGTGGGAGTTTGGGAACACTTCCCCGCTCAGGCCACAGGCTGGGCATTGGCTGGCTGGTCCCAGGTAGTGGCAGAGGCAACAGTCCTTCTGCCATCATCCACACCCCAGTCCCAGATGGATCGCCTTGTCATTCCTCAAGGTGAGGTTAACTTCCTGGCTGCTGGCCTTGTGTGGCTTTGCCATGCAAAATGTGCTGGGCTGGGAAGTCCACCAAAACTGATTCCAAACTTGAAACATAAGCAGAACCCTAGCGGGAGTCCTAATCAAATCTCAGCACCAGCTAAAGCCCAAATCTGAGCCCAAATGCGAGCACAAGCTCAAGTACAAGCCAAACCAGAACCAGAGCCCTATCCCAAAACAAGACCAAGCCAGAGCTCTAACCTGAAACTGAAACCAAAAGTAAAACCTATACAGAAACCAAACCATAGCCCTAACCCCAACCAAGCCCAAGTCTGAGTACTACCCTGAAACGGAACTTGCACCTGAGCCCAATCCCAAAACTGAACCTGAGCCCTAGCCATAGTCTAGCCATAGCCAACCCCAAACATAATCCTGAAGACAAAGAAGAACCTGAACACAAGCATGAGCCTGAGCCTGAGCCAGAGCTGAATGGTGAGCCCAAACCCAAGCCCAAGTCAGAGCTTTACCCTAAACCAAAACTGAATACAAAACTGAAATGAACACCAAGTCATAGCCCTCACCCTAACAAATCCTGAGTCTGAATATCAGCCCAAACTAGAACCCATACCTGAGCCCTATAATGAACACAAAGCCAAACCCTAGCCAGAGACTTACCAAACACTACCCCAAATGCAAGCTCAAACCTTAACTCCAGCCTGAGCTCTAATCATAACCAAAATCGAATCCCAATCTGCCTGTGGCACCAAGCCATAGACCTAGCCCTGCCCCTAATCAAATCCCAAACCAGAACGTGAAGCCAAAACTGGTATAGAAACCTAGTGGGGTCCTAGCCAAGTCTGAGTCCCAACCAGAGTCTAAGACCAAGCCAAAGCCAGAAAAAGCGCCCCAACATGAAATTGAAATGGAGCTGGAGTTCTAATGTGAAACCAATACCAAAATCGAAATCGAAAGTGAAACCAAGCCATAGCTATAGCCATAACCCTAACCAAAACCTGATTCTGTGTACCAGCTGGAAAGGAATTTATACTGGAACCCTATGCTGACTCTGAAACTGAACCTGTGTCTTAGCCGTAGAACTACCCATAGCCAAATCCAACCTGGATCCCAAACAGGAAGCAGAAACCAAGAAAAAGCTGAGTCAAATCCTGAGCCAGAGCCAGATGGTGAGCCCAAACCCAAGCTCGATCTGGAGCTCTAAACCAAAACTGAAATGAAATGTGAAACAAAACAAAATCCAAGCTATAGAACTAACCCTAATCAAAGCTTGAGTCTGAGTACCAGCCCACAATGGAATCCATACCAAGCTATGTTTGAACCTGTAACTGAACCGGAGTCAGAGACTTAATCCAAACGCTAGGCTGAATGCAAACCTGAAGCTGAACCAGAGATTTAGCCCTGGACCTAACCATAGATGTACCCAAACAAGAACCTGAACACGAAGCAGAACCTGAGCAAAAGCCCAAGCCTGAGACTTAGACAAAGCCAGAATGTGAGGTTGAACCCGAGCCCAAGCCAGAACTCAAACTCAAAACTGAAAGTGAAAGTGAAAATGAAATAACACCAAGACAGCTTTAACCCTAATTGAAACCTGAGTCCAAGTTACAGCCAGAACCAGAACATATACCCGAGCCTCATCTTGAACCTGAACAAAAACCACAGCCCTAGCCCTTGAACTAGACACTGCCAAACCCATATGGGATCCCGAACACAAAGCAGACCTCTAGCAAAATCCTGAGCCTGAGCACAAATTGGAGACAGATGGTGAGCCTGAAACAGAACCCAAGCCCGAACTCAAACCCAAAATTGAAACAGAAATCCAATCCCAAACAGACACTTAATCATAGCCCTAACAGTAACAGAAGCCTGAGTCCTGGTACCATCACAAATGGGAACACATTCCCAAGCTCAATCCTGAACAGGACCCAAACCCAACCTGATACTTAATCTAAACCCTAACCCAAATGTGAATCCTAACCTGAGCCAGAATTCTAACCATAACTGAAATCCAAAGGAAAACCAAGAGTAGCACCAAGCCATACTCCTAGCCAAAACTGGCACGTAAACCTAGTGGGAGTACTAGCCGAGTGTGAGCAACAGCCAGAGACCAAGCCCAAGCCCAAACTGGAAAAAGAGCCCCATCCTGAAACTGAGACTTCTTCAAACAATTGGTGAAAATAAACAGGAGATTATCAGAGAATCCCACCCAGGCCTATTTGGGGATTTTATCAGGGATTAGTCACATAGACAAGTTGACCACTTACTTATGTCTTGGCCATTAAACCCAAGCACATCCAGAGACTGAGCTGAAACTGCACAACCCAAGGCAGTCATCAAAGTCACAGTGTAAGCAGAGACTATGCATGTGGCCCAAAGGCCTAAGGTAAACAGACATTCAAAGAAGACATTCAGAAACTAAGAGATACCACCTGGGGTCTGGGAAAAGGGCTGAACATTTTTGGGGGGAAACATCTTTTGCTATAGCTTCTGATCTGTAGGCTGAGCTTCTTGGGTGTGTAGGCTTATATTTTATAGAGGAAAATGTCCCTCTAACCACACCTAACACAATTCCTCAACCCACCTGACACTTTAACCCTGCCAATAATGTCTCTAAGCCCACCTGAGACTGAATTCTTCATATTTTCATATGATAGCATTTCATATGATGGTTTCCCATACATCACAGAATTCCCACTGCTTTCAACTAAAATATTATATTAATGAGACCTCTCCCCTTAGCAGATATTTGTACTATCAACAACAAAAAAAGAAATTTTATTCCACTTTTTGTTTTACTTTGAATTTAACCTCTAAGCATTTTACCTTTGAGCTGTACCCTCTTTTTAGTTTTTATTTTGAAACAGGTTCTCACTAATTTGCTAAGGGTCTTGCTATACTGGTAAGGCTGGATTCAAATCGGGGATCCTCCTATCTCAGCCTCCCAAGTGCTGGGGTTATTGGCTTGTGCCACACTGCACCAGCTTCTATAATTTTTCTTATGGATATATTTGTAATTGTCATAAGAATTTTAGACAGCATATGCAAATTTCTCACCCTTTCTAACACCAAATTATAAATAAAGCATATTAGGGAGAGCATACGATTTTTTACTTTTTGTGACTAACCTCACTTAACATAATGTTTTCAAGTTCCATCCATTTCCCTGCAAATAACATGATTTTGTTCTTCTTTATGGCTGAGTAAAATTCCATTGTGTACATATCTCAATTCATCATGTAGTCTTGAATTTTTATGTTCTAGGTATCAACTATAAATTTACACCTAGCTTTATTCTGCATATCTCATTATTCAGTGCAATTTATTGAGAAGTGAATGGGTCTTTGCCTTGGGTGTGTGGTGCCATCAATATACTAAGAGTAGTGTTCTCTAACTGATGTCCTTTCTGTATTTCTTAGGATATTAGGGGCATTGAGCTTGGTTATGTTTTGGCAGTCAGCAACCTCAACTTCTGCTGCCAAAAGCAAGCCTGCCAGAAGTTGAGGGTGTGCATTCAATCTTTGAGGCCATAGCCCAGTTAAGTGGCTTTTCTGGAGCATTTCTAATGCTTATGGATAGAAGAAAAAGAGTCATGAACCAAGTGTCCATTTTAAAGTTCCTTACGATGATACTAATAACACTGCTGGAATTTGGTTGGCCAGAGTAAGTGACATGGCCTTGTCTGAGTTCCTCTGGGGTAGGAGTGGTAGGTAGACAACTGTCTCACAGGAAACACTGAAAATGAGTGACCGTGGCCACCATACCCGGGCACAGATCCCCTCCCACATGTATCTCTACATCACCCCTTCCCACAGACACAGCCCTCAGGTGACATCTGTTCATCAGTCTGCTCAAAGTCCAAGATCTCTGAATTATTTCAGGCATTAATATCATTTCCATATCTGGCTTTTCTTGACCCAGAGACTTATGATCTAAAGGTAAGTTTCAGCTTACTATATTGGAAACAGATAGTGTCAACTCTGTACACGTATTCTTTTGAATTGTGCTGGCAATTCTGAGTCTTTTCCCTTCCATACACCCTTTAAAATCCATGTTTGGGTATTGATAAAAATATTATTGGGATTATATTGATTCTGTTCATTGAAATGGAGTAGATCGGACATTTTACCTATAGTGAGCCTTCTTATTTATGATCCCAGATTATCTTTCCATTTATATGTCCTTTTTAATTGCTTCATTTGAAATGTGGTTAATTATATAGACCTTTGTCACATTCATATGTAACCTCATTTTAATTTCTTTTTTGCTGCTGTATATATAGCATGCCTTGATTTCAAACCCAATTGTTCACTGCTGATATACAAGGAAATGATTGATTTGGATATTGATTTCTTCAACAAACTTTCTACAATCTCTTACAGTTGTAGGATTTTGTTGTTGTTGGCTATTTTAGATTTTGTACACCAGAAAAATCACAATGTGTGAAGTAGATTTTTATCTCTTTGCTATCAATCACAATGTGTTCTTCCTATGTTTTTTTTTTCCTACAATTATTGATATAATCAAATGCAGACTTGATTTTTGTTAGGAATATTGACGTGATGGATTATTTTGATGTTTGAAGTTGGAAGCACCCTTGTTTGTGGGGAAAATTTGCATTTGGGTCTGGTGAAAAATTATGGGAATGGAATACATGAGTCTAGGATCTTTTGCTACAAATTATTAAAGTGTTTTTAGACTACAACTTAAGAAGCTTATGTACAGCAAAGAAACAATCAAGAGTGTGAAGAGAGAGGATATCAAATGGAAAGAAATTTTTGCCAGCTACTCTTTTGACAGGATTAATACCCAGACAGTATAAACAACTAAAAAAGATTAACATAAAAACGGAAATAACCCATAGAGTGGATGCTGATTTAGAGAATATACAGCCTTCCACAGAGCCTTGACCCAGCCCTGCAAGGTACTGCCACCTAGCTGGCGCTGTAACTGAGTCTTCAAAAAGCCATTCCACTATTCTATCAAGCCAGTTGCTTCAGGATCATGAGCACTGTAAGACCAGTCAATCCCATTGCTGCACTTCTTTGCTTGTAAAGTGAGTTCCCTGGTAAGAAGCAATGCTGTATGCAATGCCATGGCTGTGGATAAGGCAGTCTGTATGTCCACAGGTTGGGCAGAGGCTATATGCAGGGAAGGCAAAACCATACCCAGCATAAGTGTCTATTCTAGGAATGGCAAAGCATTGCCCTTTCCATGATAGAAGGGGCCCAATATCATCAACCTGCCACCAGGTTGCCGGCTGCTTGCTTCGAAGAATGCTGTGATACTGGGGGCTCAGCACGGCCTCTGCTGCAGGCAGTCCGGGCATTCAGTAGTGGCTGTAGCCAGACCAGCCTTGGGAAGTGAAAGTCCATGCTGCTGAGCCCATGCATACCCACCATGGCCACACTTCATTGAGCAATGACATTGGTGCCTAGGGAAAGAGGGAAAATGCTCTCCACAAACGAGGTCATCCTATCCAGTTGACGTTAAAGTCCTCTTCTGCAGAGGCCACCCTTTTTTCTCCCCTTTTCTTGTACTGGGGATGGAACCCTGGTACATTCTACCTCTGAGCTATACTCCCAGCCCTATGTCATTTTTATTTTGAAACAGGTTCTCACTAAGTTGCAGAGGCTAAACAGGAACTTCAAATCCTATCTCTGCCTCCCAAGTAATGGGATTAAAAGCACACACCAACCTGGGTATGGTGGTGCACACTTGTAATCCCAGTACCTGGGAGGGCGAGACCGGAGGATCTGGGTCCACGGTGGGCCTCAGATACTTAGTGAGGCCCTCCACAACTTAGTGGGACCCTGCTTCAAAATAAAGACTAAAATTAGGACTGGGGGTATAGCTAGGAGGTAGAATGCCCCCGGGGTTCAATCCCCAGTACCACAAAAAATAAACAACAAAAAAACATGCACCACCATGCCCAGCTAAAGTCACCTTTTGAAGGACATGAATGTAGGACACGAATATCTTCACATTTGGAAAGATCTATCCACAAATCTCTCCCCTAAGTCTCTGTCACTAATCTTCCCATCATGTTCTTTCCAAGTCCCTGACCAGCCAAACACTTGGCTACAGCCCAGGAATCAGTGTACAATTGTACATCTGGCCATTTTTCCTTCTAAGCAAAATGCACAGCCAGGGGCACTGGATGTTCTGCCCACTAAGGTTTGCCCTCACCACTGTCCTTCGGCTATGTCCCAGAGAGGAGCTATAATGCAACTGTGGTATTTGGGATGGAACCTGGGGGTCCTCTGGCACTGAGCTACACCACCAATTCTTTTCATTTTGTTTTGAGAAAGGATCTTGCTGAGTTGCCCAGGCCGGCTTTGAACTTGTAATCCTCCTGCCTCAACCACCTGAATAGCTGGAATTGCAGGTGTGTGCCATTGTGCCAGTATGTTTTACATATTTATTTATTTATTTTTGCGGTACTGGGGATTGAACTCAGAGGCATTCTACCTCCGAGTTATACCCCCAGCCCTATTTTTTTATTCTTTATTTTGAAACCGAGTCTAAGTTGCGGAGTGCCTCACTAGGTAGCTGAGGCTGGCCGCGAACCCAGATCCTCCGGTCTCAGCCTCCCGAATGCTGGGATTACAAGCGTGCGCCACCACGCCCGGCTTTGTTTTACATATTTCTTGATGTAGCTTTTCCCCCCCGCTAGTTTTGATTGTGGCCCAGAACAAAAAAGGCTTTGCAACAGGTCCAAACTGTGCAGGCTGCTCTGTCACTTGGGACATGCTGGTACCACCCACAATAATATACATTAAAATAATTTTCTTCTTGGCAGTATTTCAAAATTTTAATGTAAGGAATACTTTAACGTTCCGCCCAATGATTAAATATTTTTCCAATTCAGCACTTCAGTGCTCATTATCTGACAAAAAGTTGGAAAGGTGGTTTCCTAAAAAACCACCATTTATATATTTTGAGAAAAATCTCATTTAGAATTTGTAGACATTGGCATCAAAGCAGTATTTTCTTCATACGAGGGTGTTGAAACCAAGAACACTCTACCACTGAGCTACACCTCCAGTCCTATTGCCCAGTTTGGCCTCGAACTTCAACCTCCTGCCTCAGTGTCCCATGTTTCTGGAATTACTGGCATACACTACCATGTCCAACTGATAGAAACTAATTCAAAAGAACAAACGATTATGCATTGCAATAGGCAATTTAAAGAGAAGAGGTAAGGTTGATGAAGAGTGTGGTTAATAACTATAAATTTAGTGTGCATTGCTACAGGTATGCCTCACTAATAGTTATGAGTTTTTCAGTAATTATCTGAAGAAAGGCAACTGAATGATTATGAAAAAAGGAAGCATGACAAGGCCAAATACGTGTCATTCCGGCTACTCGGCCATCTGAGGCAAGTGTGTATCATGTTTAAGGCCTGCCCAGACAATGTAGAGCAATACTGCCTCAAAAAAATTGTTTTTTGTTGTTGTTGTTGTTGTTGTGTACTGGGGATTGAATCCAGAATTTTACCTCTGGGCTACACCCCCAGCCCTATTTTATTTTTTATTTACAAACAGTCTCAATAAGTTGCTGAGTCTGGCTTCAAACCTGTGATCCTCCTGTCTCAGCCTCCCAAGTACTGGGATTATAGGTATGCACCATGACACCCAGCCTCCCTAAAATATATATATATATATATATATATATATATATATATATATATATATATATATATATATTTTTTTTTTTTTTTTTAAAAGAGGATGTAACACAGTGGCAGTGTGCCCCTGGGTTCAATGCCAAGTACTGAAAGAAAAGAAACAAGAGAAGGAAGAAAACATGAAGACAAAAACTTTTGTAGGATAAAATCTTGAACTTCTCTACTAAATAAGTCAATTTCTTCACCATAATAACATTTAAAAAAATTATTTTCAGATGTGTGACTTCTAGTTTGCTCATAAATTATCAGCTGTTCTGAAGTTCTAAAATTCCCATTTTCACAATATATGTATAAACACAAACATTCACACACACACACACACACACCCAATCACTATTTCAGTGGTTTTCTTACTCTTAGTTTATCAACACATTATACTATTTGTATATTTCAGCTAATGTAAACCCAAAGTTTGCATGTGTTTTGTAGGTACGGAGTAGTGACATGTTGAAAATACCATAGAGTAAGACTTTATGAATAATAATTCAATATTCAGAGAGGCAGAACATATAATTACTTGGGAGGCTGAGAAGAAAGATTGCAAGTTTGTGGCCAACCTCAGCAACTTAGTGAGACCCTCTTTCAAAACAAAAAATAAAAAGGGCGGGGGATATAGCTCGCAGGTAGAATGGCGTGGTTCATTCTCCAGTACTACAAAAGCAAATACTCTGCCTCATGCAGATGAATGTAGTTCCAGATATTTGGGAGGCTGAAGCAGGGGAATTGGAAGTTCAAGGACATCTTCAGCAACTTAGAACCTAGTTCAAAATAAAAATTCGAAAGGGCTAAGCATGTAGCTGTGTGGTAAAGCACTTGTGTAGAACACAACAAGACCTGGATCAAGACTCAGGTACTAATGAAAAAAATAAAAAAAATTCGCATTATATTATATAATGATCTATGTAAACAGTTTATGCAGGTTTTGAGAGTGAGACCATATAGTAAACAGACTTATAATAAAGTAATTTCATTTCAGAGACGAGGTATCTGCAGTAATATCTGACAGGATTTATTTCTACATCAAATAATCAGTAAATTAGTAGCAACAGTTTAAGGTTTTGCCACATATTCTATATTGGTATGAAGTGTATGGTGTGGCGTGTGTGTGTGTGTGTGTGTGTGTGTTTTACTGGGGATGAACTCAGGGGCATCCAAATTCTGAGTTCCACCCCCAGCCTGACATTATTATTTTGAAACGTCTCACTTAGTTGTAGAGGACCTCACGAGTTACTGAACCTGGCCACGAGCCTATAATCTTCCTGTCTGTTTCCAAGGCACTGAAATTACAAGTGTGCCACTGCACCTAGCTTCATTTTAAGATTTTTACCCAGCAATAATTTTCTTATACATTAAGATACGGCCAATGAACATTTTGCTGTACTCTTGTATTTTTTTTTTTCCCTAGTACAAACATTCAGCTGTTTTTTGAGGTGCTTTATTTTGGGCAAAGGTATTTCTATAGTCATTATATGCATGTGGGTTCTATCAAGGAAGAATTCTCTAATGTTGAAAAATGTTTGAGACCTGATTAAAGGAATTGCCACATTGAAGGGTTTATCTCCAATATGAATTCTAAATGTTGAATAGGGTATGAGCCTTGATGAAAGATTTGGCCACATTCCTTACATTTGTAGGGTTCCTCTCCACTACGAACCCTCTGATGATCAATAAGGTGTGAGTTTTGATGAAAGATTGGACCACATTTATTGCATTTGGAGGGTTCCTCTCCATTATGAACATTCTGATATCAATAAGGTGTGAGTTTTGATGAAAGATTTGATGATATTCTATACCTCACTAGAGTTTTTCTCCCGTACAAACTTTCTGGTGTTGTCTAAGGTGTGCACATTTAGATTTTGCCACATTCTTTGCATCTGCAGATTTGTCATCAGTAAGAATGCTCCGATGTTGTCTAAGGTGTGAACTCAAAATAGGCTTGGGAACCTTTTTTTTCAGTTGTAGGGTTTCTCCCCAGTATGAATTTTCTGATGTTGTGTAAGGTGTGAACCCATGCTAAATGCTTTGCTACATCCTTTACATTTGTAGGGTTTCTCCCCAGTAAATTCTCTGATGTTCTCTAATCTATGAACCCTGGGTAAAGGCCTTGCCACGTTCTTTACATAAGCAGGATTTCTCTCCAGTATGAACTTTGATATTTGATAAAGTTTGATAAAAGGCTTTGTCATATTCTTTACATGTGTAGGCTTTCTCTCCACTATGAGTTTTCTGGCAGTGATTAAGTGATGACTTTTTATTAAAGATTTTGTCACATTCTGTACACTTGTAGGGTTTCTCTCTAGTATGAATTCTCTGATGCCGAATAAAATGTGAGCACAATGTAAACGTTTCCACACATTCTTTATTTCTGTAGGGCTTCTCTCTATTATGAAGTCTCTGGTGACTTTTGGGTAAAAGCTTTGCCACATTCTTTGCATTTGTAGGGTTTCTCTCCAGTATGAATTCTCTGATGTATTATAAGGGTTGAACAACAGGAAAACGCTTTGCCACATTCTCTACATTTCTAGTATCTCTCTCTAGTATGAATTCTCTGATGTACTGCAAGTTGAGAAGCCCAGGTAAAGACTTTGCCACATTGTTTACATTTGTGGGGTTTCTCTCCAGTATGAACTCTTTGATGTCGAATAAGATAAGAGCGTTGACAAAAGCTTTTGTTACATTCTTTACATTTGTAGGGTTTCTCTCCAGTATGAAGTTTTTGATGATCACTAAGGCGTGAGGAATGAGAAAAGGTTTTGTCACATTGTTTACATTTGTAGGGTTTCTCTCCAGTATGAATTCTCTGATGCACAATAAGGTGTGAACAACAGGCAAAGGCTTTGCCACATTCTTTACATTTGTAGGGTTTCTCTCCAGTATGAAATCTCTGATGTACTGTAAGGTAAGTACCTCGGGTAAAGGCTTTGCCACATTCTTTACATTTATAGGGTTTCTCTCCAGTATGAACTTTTTGATGTTCAAAAAGGTCTGAGTGTTGACGAAAGCTTTTGTTACATTTTTTACATTTGTAGGGTTTCTCTCCAGTATGAACTCTTTGATGTATAATAAGGTATGTAGATCGAGAAAAGCTTTTGTCACATTCTTTACATTTGTAGGGTTTCTCTCCAGTATGAACTCTTTGATGTTCAGTAAGGCGTGAGCGTTGACCAAAGCTTTTGTTACATTCTTTACATTTGTAGGGTTTCTCTCCAGAATGAATTTTCTGATGTTCTATAAGGGCTGAACAATAGGAAAAGGCTTTGCCACATTCTCTACATTTGTAAGGTTTCTCTCCAGTATGAATTCTCTGATGTACTCTAAGGTGAGAACCCCGGGTATAGGCTTTGCCACATTCTTTACATTTATAGGATTTCTCTACAGGATGAACTCTTTGATGTTGAATAAGGTCTGAGCGTTGAGAAAAGCTTTTGTTACATTCTTTACATTTGTAGTGTTTCTCTCCAGTATGAACTCTTTGATGTTCAATAAGGCGTGAGGATTGAGAAAAGCCTTTGTCACAATCTTTACATTTATAGGGTTTCTCTCCAGTATGAACTCTTTGATGTAGAATAAAGCATGAGCGTTGATAAAAGCTTTTGTTACATTCATTACATTTGTAGGATTTCTCTTCAGTATCAACACTTTGATGTTCAATAAGGTGTGAGGATTTAGAAAAGCCTTTGTCACAGTCTTTATATTTATAGTGTTTCTCTCCAGTATGAGTTCTCTGGTGTTGACGAAGTGATGACTTATACCTAAAGGCTTTGCCACAGTCCTTACATTTGAAGGGTCTCTCTCCAGTATGAGTTCTCTGGTGTTCACTAAGTGATGACTTATACCCAAAGGCTTTGCCACATTCCTTACACTTGAAGGGTTTCTCTCCAGTGTGAGTTCTCTGGTGTTCACTAAGTGATGACTTATTGCTAAAGGCTTTGCCACATTCCTTACATTTGAAGGGTCTCTTTCCAGTATGAATTCTTTGATGTCGAAAAAGGTGTGAGCTTTGATAAAAGGCTTTGCCACATTCTGTACATTTGAAGGGTCTCTCTCCAGTATGAATTCTTTGATGATGAATGAGGTCACAGCGTCGATAAAAGCCTTTGTCACATTCTTTACATTCATAGGGTTTCTCTCCAGTATAAGTTCTTTGGTGCTTTGAAAGTGTTGAACAAACTGTATGAAATGAGGAAAATGAGAATATCAACATAGAGATAAAAACTTTGAATAGAAGTAAAAATTGTGTAGGTTAAGAACTTAGTTAAGAAATAATTATTAAGCCAGGATTGGTAGAGCATAATCTCAATATGGGAGACTGAGACAGAGGGATCACAGGTTTAGAGCCAGCTTCAGCAACTTAGTGAGGCTGTCAACAACTTAGTGAGACCCTGTTTCCAAAAAATAAAACAGGACTGGGAGTATAGCCTGGAGGTAGAAGGCCCCTGAGTTTCAACCTTGGTACTACAAAATAAGAAAGAAAAGAAAAAGAAAGGACAGAAAAGGAGAAAGAAAGGAGAAGGAAGAAAAGACAACAAAATTTAACAAGCTTAATTATATTCAACTAATATAACCACACACACACACACACACACACACACACACACACACACACACACAAAGCTAAAATTACATGGTTAAGTTTTCAAATCACACAGAGACTCTTGGAAAAAGCAAGATAAAAGTGACATGCCCAAAGGTGTGATGGATGTACACCTGTAATCCCAGGACTCAAGAGATGAGACAGAAAAATCACAAGGCTGAGGACACTCTCAGCAATGAAGTAAGACTCTTAACAATATAGCAAGACCATGATTGAAATTTAAAAATAAAAAGGGCTCAGGGTATAGCTCAGATGTATAATGTCCTGGGTTCAGCTCCTAGCACCATGCATACAAAATATGATGTGTCTTATATAAGGCCATTCTATATAATCATCAACCAATTTCTAAGCAGAAATCTTGCAATTCAGAAAGGAGTTGGGGAACATCATCACCATGTTGAGAGAGCAAGAAGAACCTACCAAGGTGGGCGTGGTGTCGCAGGCCTCAAACAGTACTTGGGAGGCTGAGACAGGAGGATTACAGATTCAAGGACAGCTTCAGCAAATTAATGAGACCATATTGCAAAATAAAAAATAAAATTAGGACTGGGGGGTGAAACTCAGAGTCAGAATGACCCAGTACCACAAATACAGACAAACTACACAGAACACACACACACAAACATACAAAAATTCACCTTCCAAGAATACTGTTAAGCAATCAAGCAAGGTTGTTCTTAAGAAACACAAATATATGCAAATGCTCAAAAAGTTTAACAACCCCTGCTCTACAATACAAGAAATGTTAAAAGTAGTCCGTTCCCTTAATAAAAAAAAAAATGCTATACAGCAACATAAATCATGAATTTTAAAGTACTCTGAGAAAAGTAATTACATGCATAAAAAATATAGGAAAGTGTGCAACTATAATCATGGTAGATTGTGTTATGGGCTAACCTGAGGCCTTAGGCTTAGTATAAGTAACACCAGGTTGCTACCCTAGGTGACCCAGCTAGTCACACATAACTGCTTGTTTGGCTTCTGTAATTTCTGATTGACTTATACCTGCAGGAACAGCCCCTTAAGAACTTTCCATCCTAGCCGGGCGTGGTGGCGCACGCTTGTAATCCCAGCATTCAGGAGGCTGAGACCAGAGGATCCGGGTTCGCGGCCAGCCTCAGCTTCCTAGTGAGGCACTGCAACTTAGTGAGACCTGGTTTCAAAATAAAGAATAAAAAAATAGGGCTGGGGGTGTAGCTCGGAGGTAGAATGCCCCTGAGTTCAATCCCCCGTACCGCAAAAAAAAATAAAAATAAAAAAAAAAAGAACTTTCCATCCTTGTCATAACTGGAATATATATATAATAGAAGGATCCATCTTTGTCACAAGGATATGTGTATAACAGAATTGGTTGACAGAGTTTGTTGAGCTTATGCACAATACTATTTTGTGGCATTTGAATGTTATGCTTGGCTACCACCCCTGCTGTGCCACCCTGCTGTGAGAATCTAAACTTTTCACCCTGCGTTTACGGTTTGTCTGTACAAAAGTAGCCCAACATGCACGGCACTGGCCGGTTAATAAAGACTTTCTTTTGCCTATATTTGAATCTGAGTGGTCTTCCCCAGCAGTCCCACCTCATAACAATTAAACACTTAATTCTGCTATAGAATTTAAAATGAGAGCATAAAAATCATTATAAAAATATGTTAATATATATGCAATATGAAAATAGTTGTGACATCAACAAAATAAAATTGAGAGATATAAAAGAAGATTTTCTATATAGAATTGAAGGTGTGTGTGTGTGTGTGTGTGTTAATGGGGATTGAGCCTAGGGGCATTCTACCACTGAGATTCACCCCAGCCCAAACTACGCGTCACTTTAAAACTACACTCTGAAAAATAGTTTCTTTAAAATTGTTAGTAAGATTAAAGAAGTCTACTCTGCCCAAAATGGTTTAGAAGTTCTGGGCAACTTTTATCAAAAATTCCATAATCAGCTGGGCATGGTGGCACATGCTTGTAATCCCAGTAACTGGGAGGCTGAGACAGGATGATTACAGGTTTGTGGCCAGTCTCAGCTACTTAGTGAGGACCTCCGCAACTTAGACACTGTTTCAAAAATTAAGAAGTAAAAAATAGGGCTAGGAGTGTAGCTTGGAGGTGAACGCCTCTGGGTTCACCCCCCAGTACCACGACCACAAAAAAATTTTTTTTTAAAATTCCAAAATCAACTTTTTGAATAAATAAAAAAGCAATCTTAAAAATTATGTCTAATCTCAAGGGTCTATGAAAAGCTCGGAAATGTTCAAGAAAGTAACAGTATACTTAAGAAATCACCATAAATTCTGTTATATGGTATTGACCACAATTAAAATTTTAAACGAAATAATACTTCAAAGAGATCCAGCATTATACAAATATAAATTTTCAAAACTTTATATCACAGAAGTGTTTCTCTTGGAAAAGACAACAGTATGATCCATAACTAGATAGTAAAATTAGAATACCATCCATACTCATCTAGATGGCATAAAATTGTCATTGAACACCAACATCAAAAAATACATGTCATGTATAAAAAATGGTACTGATACAGACAAATGAAAGCATGCATAATTTTTCTGGCAATGCACATAGGGTTCAGGGTTCATATGTATTTCACTTATACCTTACATTGTCCTAAAGTGTACAGTATTAAAAACTGAATCCAATCATAATATATAAGTCAAAAGCTAAAAACATGTGTGTGTGTGTGTGAGTGCATGTGCACATGTGCACACACGGTACTGGAGATTGAAATTGGGCATTCTACTCCTGAGCTATAGCTATACTCTCAGCCCTATTTTTTTTTTTTTCTGGTACTGGGGATTAAACTCAGGGGCATTCTACCTCTGAGCTATACCCCCAGCCCTGTTATTTTTTTATTCTTTATTTAAAACAGGGTCTCACTAACTTGCGGAGTGCCTCGGTAGGTAGCTGAGGCTGGCCGAGAACCCAGATCCTCCGGTCTCAGCCTCCCAAATGCTGGGATTACAAGCGTGCACCACCACACCCAGCTCCTATATTTTATTCTTTATTTTAAAACAGGGTCTCACTGTGTTGCAGAAGCATCACTAAGTAGCTGAGGCTGGCAGCGAACCTGTAATCCTCCTGTCTCAGCCTCCCAAGAACTAGGATTCTACGTGCCACAATGCCCAGCTCCTAAAAACATTATTAACTGATGTGAGGGAAACTACTTTAAAAAGGAAAACAGAAAATTGAATTGCAAAACATGAGAAATAGAATCTTCAAGTCACAAATGGTGAATAAATGTAAACGTACTTTAAAAAATTCATTCTACATAATTAAAATTTTTGGTTGTGACTATCCATGAGGAGCAGCATATTAAACCACTGACATCTACTGAATGGCAGAAAGAAACCACAGAAAATCCATTATAACCATTCATAAAGAGCTCTGATGAGAACACTTCAATCAATAAATAAATATTGAATTTTCTGCATGCTGCTATTCACACAGTACAGTGGCTCAGCGTGGAGGTATTTAGAAGTGTGCACAGCCCCCAGAGCAGTGGAGAAGCACTTAGATCACACAGACCCTCCCAGGTGAGTCGGGGACCAAGCTTCACTGTGAATGTGCTGGCTGGGAGGTCATGGAGGGCGGGAGGAGCCTCAGAGGATTTTAAGGCATGATAAACATAGGGCAGATGTCCTGGGATGGCAAGAAAAATAAACCTAGGGTTGTGAAAATAATGGTCACTGTAACAGAGCTTCACGATGTAAGTTTGAAAGCCAGGCTATGACCTCTGGCTTCTAACCTGTGTCCTTCCTACCTGAGTGTGTAGCTACAGTCTCTTGTCTCTTCACATTCCAGTGTTCTTTCCTTTGCTCCAGGAAGGTGACCAGGTGTGGCTTAGAGACAGCAAGACCTGTTGATTGAAAAATAAAGCATATTTGCATGGGAATCTCCCAACAAACACTCACATTTCTCCCCTCCACACACTGTTACCTCCATCCTTTACAAAAATTTTTTTTAAAAAGGAATAATGGAAGATCCTTGAAAATGGCTTTCTTGAATGTTGTCTTCTGACCTAGTAGAATTTGCAGAAGTCATTTTCAATTTGCAGATCTTTATCTGTACTTCCAACTACTCCCAATTAATACTAAAAGAGAGAAACTGGAATCTAAGCTTTAGAGCACAATATGCCACTGCTTTCTAAAAATTACCAATAATCTAGAGTGAAAGATGTATATAGGAGATTACAGCTGAAAGAGGATTACAAGATGTTGTTATTGTTGTTGCTTACACCAATAAACCACCAAATATTTGCTGGAAAACTGGAATGTATGCAGGGTCTGGGGGCACTCGCCTGTAAACCCAGTACTGAGGCTGAGAGAAGAGGACTGCAGGTTTGAGGGCAGCTTCAATAAGTAGGAAGACTCTCATCAACCTAATGAGACCCTGTTCTAAAAGGAAAGTAAAATGGCCTGAGGGTGCAGCTTGGAGGTAGAATGCCTTAGTTCAGTCACCAGTACCACACACACAATCAAACAAAATGATGGAACGTGAAATTCATTCATGCAAAACAGAAACTTCTAAGATATAGTCTACAAAGGAAGGAAATTAAATGTTGATAGTAAGCTAGGTGTGGTAGCATCTCACATCCCTGTCCTTGGGAGGCTGAGACAGGAGGATTACAGATTCGAGATCAGCCTCATCAATTTAGTGAGGCCCTCAGCAACTTAGTAAGATCCTGTTTCAAAATACAAAACAAAATAGGGTTAGGTATGTAACTCAGAATGCCACTGGGTTCAAACTCCAGTAACACACACACACACACACACACACACACACACACACACACACACTGTTGATAATGAATTAGAAATTTTGTTGTAGAGAAGATGTCCTTACCCAGGAAGTTCAGGTTCCTGTAGTTCTCTAACATCACATCCCGATACAAATTCCACTGAGAAGGGTTTAGGAATTCCCGCTCCTCTGGAGAGAAAACAACGGCTACATCCCTGAATGTCAACAATTCCTGAAATAAAAATGAACCCAAATAAAACCATCTTGAACACGTGATCACTGACAGTTTTTAATTGACCCACAATGAAGTGAGAGAGTTAATTATCAAGTAACATACATTTAACACAGCAATGTTTCATAACGCATCTCTGAACGTAAAATGTAACACCCACAAAATCAGTTTTAATACTGCACATTTGTGAAATATAAAATGTAAAATCAAATCAACACAGAAGCATGCATTTGAAAGCTACATTTCCATTGTACAAGATAATGTGTATATATTTCTTAGTTGAGAAAGTGAAGATTAACCCTCAAATTTCTGTAAGTACAGTCATGAATGGGAAGTCATTTCGGGATGGGGATTCTGATTCAGCAGTTCTTGGGTAGGTCCAGGGTCTCTAAACAAGTATCAAGCTAGTCTAGTGACGTCAACACCAGTGGTCACTTGTAGCAGATGATGTTGATTGATTCAAGGTCACTCACTGAAGTGAACCTGAGGGGGAGGGAGGGGAGGGAATGGGGTGGGAATTGGGGAAGGGGTCAAATGAGAATTGTGTGCAAATATGTTGTTAACAACTTGTACTTAACAAAGATGTATGCAATATTGCACGAATTACTACAATAAAAAATTTAAAAAAAAAAGAAAGAAATCTCTCACATAAATGATGACAAGGTAGATGAGAAGGTCGGAGAGGTCAAAGACAGAGATCTGTCCTACCTTTCTTTCCACCAGTGACTAAGTTTTATGGAGGATTTTAACCAAAACATTGTAATAATAACTAATCACAGGAGACAGCAAAGCAGTCATGTGGTGAGTCAAGAAAGAACATAAGGTACTCACAAATGAATCAGGGAATGAAAAGGTAAATAAAGCTGTCAAGTCTTTGCTTATCAGTCTCATTTGGTCTGTGTGCAGAAATATTCCCTTGGGTGGGCAGTTTGTGTCCCTCCCAAACCAGACTGAAGTGACCTCAAAGCTGACGACTAACAAGGCTCCCAACATTTTCTTTTTGATCTTCGAGACAAGGTCAGTCGTACTTGTTAGCCTGGGAGAACTGTTGCTTGTTTTCCAGGCTGCCACAAGATAGAATCTGAACATGTATCAAATCTCACAATAATAGGTTTGACAATTTTGGGTACATTAATGGTGACAGCCACTTGTTTTTTTCATATTAACAATGCAAAGTCAAATGGGGTAGACACGTAAGTCTTGAAATTAAGATGACCGTAAATCCCACTAATAAGGTCAGTCTTAAAGCACTTATGAAATAAAGTTTAGAGTCCAGCTTTGTAGCCTGAGGTGTGATGCTCTTCAGTCTGCACTGTCTTGTCAGTTTCTGGATATGACTGGAGCAGGAGAAGACATCCCTTCAGGATCAGCTTGCTTGACTTTTCAGATTTCTCATGAACAGTTTAGTGGGTTGTCTCTGGGGCTGGTGGCTCTGGACCTGCTGGCTTTAGGCAGCTGTGATGAACCTGATTAGCTAAACTGATTGGTGCTTTGTCTAAAACCCATTAATACTTTTTAACTTTTGGGAAGCACACATATAGCATTATAGTTACACAAGAATTCACTCTCACTTTCGAAGTGAAATTTAGACTCTACAGTTTAAGACAACCATAGAACAGAGACAGTAGAAATCACAGAAAATTATCTTAATAAAACCTCACTGTAAACTTTTTGGATAATTTGTAAATCTGACCATCTTTATCACACATGCAATATTCTTTTCCTAAGCTTTATCCTTCACAAACATTTGTCGATGTCCTCAACTTTACCATACAAGATGCTTTATTTTTAAAATATTCTTTCCTTTTATCGTACATTACCAAAGTTTCTTATACTCATAACTTCTTTTTTTTGCGGTACTGGGGATTGAACTCAGGGCGCTCTATCTCCGAGCTACACCCCCAGCCCTATTTTTTATTCTTTATCTTGAAACCGGGTCTCACCAAGTTACGGAGTGCCTCACTAGGTAGCTGAGGCTGGCCGCGAACCCGGATCCTCCGGTCTCAGCCTCCCGAATGCTGGGATTACAAGCATGCGCCACCATGCCCGGCTTACTCATAATTTTTTATATATCTCTCTCATCCCTACATACTGGTTCCTTTCTGCAATAATTCGCTTCTTGATTTTACATTTTGAAATAATTTTGTACAGTTTTTAAAAATAAAAATCATCCATTCAAGTTTCACACTGGCCTAGACTTTAAAGAGTGACAGTGTTTTTCTTTTCAAATGTTTACATTTTAACTAGGACTGACAACAATAACAAACTGTTAAGCAACCTTGAATAGAGTATAAACAAATGAAGATGGGAAAAGAGAAAGAAACCTGAAACCTGGGTGACTGGCATGTAACAGTTTTCAGTTTTTCTACCCAATTTTTTTTTTGGGGGGGGGAGGTTTCTTGGATGGACAAAATGATCCTGTAGACAAAAGGGGTGTAATTTTAAACAAGAATAAGAGTAAGGCTTGAACCTCACATATATTTTTCAATATCTTTTTTTGTTAACTCTATGTTTTGTCTGAAATCTGTGGCCTATATGCAGAGCGCAGCTCCCAGGTGATGCCCAGGGCAACTGGTGACTTTTGAGACAAAGGTTGGTCCATCATTTGCTTTTAAGTCTGGCCTTCCTGAGGAGATTTGCATCAGTACCTTTTTACAGTCCTGGATTGGCGGCTCATCGCTCTGCAGCACCAGGATAACTGGATTCAGCTGCATATGGGAGTTCTTATACAGTAAGGGCACTGCTTGTTGAACCAGAATCTGGACTGCTGTCCTCATTCTTTTTGAGAGAATCAAGTTGAAAAGTTTTTAGCAATTGCCTTTTCAGTTGTTGAAAGGCCTGTTATTATTCTTTTTTCCCACACAAAGGGGTTTTACTACAACAGCAAAGTTTGGAATCCAAATG
The DNA here is from genome assembly GCA_004027655.1 of Graphiurus murinus. Lineage (NCBI taxonomy): Eukaryota > Metazoa > Chordata > Mammalia > Rodentia > Gliridae > Graphiurus > Graphiurus murinus. The sequence continues at coordinate 42,046 of PVLC010004879.1, read as the reverse complement.
TGACAGAACCCTACCACTCTCATAAATTTCTTTTTTTTCCTGCTCCCAATAGTCACTTTTCTTTTTGGAGGGTGAATCCTAGACACTTTACTTCCTCAATAAGACCCCTACAGCTCAGAAAATAAAATTGAGACTCAAACAGTGAAGAAAATAAACAGGGAACATCTCTCTTCCATTGTGGCTGCAGAAAAATGAAGGCATATCCTGAAAGTATGGTAGATCATTGGTAAATTACAAAGAGCACCAAAACATCAGTGCCTCCTTTACGAAGGCTTATGACAGTTAATACTATATTTTCGCCAGGGCATGGTGGCGCACACTGGTAGTAATCCCAGTATTTGGGAGTCTGAGACAGGAGAATTGCAGGTTCGCGGCCAGTCTCGGCTACTTTGGCCCTCCACAACTTAGTGAGACCCAGTTTCAAAATAAAGAATAAAAAATAGGACTAGATGTGTAGCTTGGAGGTAGAATGCCCCTGGGCTCAATCCCTAGTACCACAAAAAAAAAAAAAAAAAAAAAGTGAACATTGGAATTTAATACTAAACCTATGAGAGTGTTTGACAAATTTTAGAACTGTTCACAAATGATTTATTATTTACTGACTGATTTGTATGAAAATAGCAATAAAATTATACATTTATTATATGAAAAGTATTTGATACCTTTGCTTTCTCTGTTGAGGTATGAAATAGATGTGTTTTACACGTTTTTCCCATTCTATAGATACAAACACTAAATTTATATATATACTGGGTTCTTTTCTTTTTTTTTTTCTTTTAACAGTACTGAGGATTGAACCCAGGAGCATTCTACCTCCAAGCTACACCCTCAGTCCTATTTTTTATTCTTTATTTTGAAACAGGGTCTAAGTTGTGGAGGACCTTACTAAGTAGCTGAGGCTGGCTGCGAACCCAGATCCTCCTGTCTCAGCCTCCCAAGTACTTGGATTACAAGCGTGCACCACCATGCCCGGCTTTTACTGGGTTCTTTAAACGGTTAGTTATTCTTACTCAAAACTGCGAATAAAAATGGAAAGCAAGGCCTGGCTGCCCTGTAACTACAAAGTAAGACCCATTTGGGGTTTTTTTTTTGTTTTGGTGTGTGTGTGTGTGTGTTACATGGGGTTGAACCCAGAGGCATTCTACCTCTGAGCTACATCCCCAGCCTGATTTTATTCTTTTATTTTGAAACAGGGTCTAAGTTGTGGATAGCCTCACTAGGTTGCTGAAACTAGCTGAGAATCTGCCATCCTCCTCCTTCAGTTTCCCAAGTAATGGGATTAAAGGCATCAGCCACCACACCTGCCTAAGACCAATCTTGATAACCCCAGCACTTGGGAGGCTAAGACAGAAGGATACAGATTTGAGGCCAGCCTTAGCAAAGTAGCAAGATCCTTAGCAACTGAGAAAGACTGTTTCAGAGGTTAAAATCAAAGTCAAAAGCTAGAGTAGAATAAAATTTCATTCATTTTCATTTTTTTGAAGATACATGTATCTGCTGGGGGAGAGGATCCATTACTATGAGATCTTAGTTGAAAGCCCTGGGAATTCTGTGATGTATAAGAAAACATTGAGTCATATCATAGGAAAGTAGGAAGAATTCACGTTCAGGTGGAGTTAGTATCAGGCGGGGATAGAGAATTTAGTGTCAAGTGTGGTTAGGGAGACAATTTCCAAATCTGATAAATAAGCCTACACACCCAAGAAGCTCAGCCTACAAATCAGAAGCTATAGCAGAGGATGTTTCCCCAAGACAACCATTCAGCCCTTTCCTCAGACCCCGAGATGGTGTCTTAGCCTTTGAATGTCTTGCCTGGTGTGTCTCTATTTACCGTAAGCTTTGGGCCATAGGGATAGTCTATGACTTAAGATGACTGCCTTGGGTCGTGTGATTTCAGCTCAACCTCTGGATGTGTTTGAGTTTAATGCAAGACATGTTAGTCGTCACCCTTGTCTATGTGACTAATTCCTAATAAAAGTCCCCAAATAGGCCTGAATGGGATTCTCTGTTTTATAATACCCTGTGGCTATTTCTACCAATTGTGGTTTGAGGAAAGAACCAAAAGCCATGGGTACGTACTAAAACAATCGAGGCTCAGGCAAGATCACCATGCACTTGGCCCTATGCACTCTGTGTGTGTCTTGGTTGATTTTAGTGGATTATTTCTTAGTAATAATCCACTAAACTGTTAGTACTTAGAGAAAACTTAGAGCGTTTTCTAAGTTCTTTAAGTCTTCCAGGAATCACTAAACCTGAAGGTGGTCTTGGGGTACTGAACGTGCAGTTGTCTTTGAGATCTGAACATCTTACTTACAAAAACCACATGAAGATATACCATGGCATGCCATAATCTGATTGCCACCTCACCTCGTGTATAGAATTCTGGGTAACTACAAACTAATAAATATATGTAAGTATACATTTCACTCTATTTTCAAGCTCTTTAAAAATAACAATATTTGTAGCAAGAAAAAAAGAATGTATGGTAGGTTAAAGACGTAGGAATCAAATGTATGACAAGCCTGACAGAGGATTTGGGAAGAGAAATACAGGAGCACACTACTATAAAATTCTTATAATTCTGCTTGAAGATGAACTTTAAGTAAAAAATGAATTTTATGAAAGAAAACAACCATTAAAAAGTATCATCAGCCGGGCGTGGTGGCGCACGCCTGTAATCCCAACATTCGGGAGGCTGAGCCTGGAGGATCTGAGTTCTCGGCCAGCCTCAGCTACCTAGTGAGACACTCCGCAACTTAGTGAGATCCTGTTTCAAAATAAAGAATAAAAAATAGGGCGGGGGGTATAGCTTGGAGGTAGAATGCCCCTGAGTTCAATCCCCAGTATCGCCAAAAAAAAAAAAAAAGTATCATCACCTAAGTAAATAAAGGAGCTCCTGGGCTATATTAAGAGAAGCAGAGGGCTAAATCAGACATGCAGTTTATAATTTGTTTATTTCTATTTTTATGAATTACTTTTATAGAAAGAAGGCTTCATTTGTGTAATAAAAACAAGACAGTTGAGATATATGATGCAATAGACCAGAGATGAGCCCAAGATACATACAGGAGCAGACAACTTACCACAGATGAATTCATCTTTTCTGTTAGAGACATGTAGAGGACTTTGGAATTACAGCTGAAAGAGAAAGCGAATGGTGAAAATCATGTGAGAAACGTGCATTGCTCCTAGACTCAACTATGCAAAAACTCTACACAGCGGCCTAAGGGGAAAAAGGAAAGTAAAATAAATAAAGATACTAGGACACAGTGATAAAAAAAAAAAAAAAACCCTCCTTACAGAGAAATAGTCTCTTATACATGAGAATTGCAAGACAGTTCCTGTTGAAGGGGCATCCACAATCTTATCAAGTGGTAGAGATTAAATATACAACTTACCTTTACCTTTATAAAAACATTTAATTGTTGCTGAGTTAGTAACAATTAAAGTTATCATGAAAAAATAATTTAAAATTTTAAGAATGATTTTTAATAAAACTTCAATGTACCAAAAGTAAAAAGTAAAAATCATTTAGTCACTAATATTTAAATTATAAAAATACTTAAAATTGTATCAGTTCACTTATGAATATAGATGTAGAACATAGGTCTTGATACAAGTGTTTTCATTAGAATGTTCATATACCTAAACTTCATAAAGTATGCATCTTTCAACCTAACAGTTTTGCTTATGATTTCATAGAACTTTTGTGCCAACAGTTTCCATGACATGTCTCCGTGGACCTACATCCTCACGGACATGCCTACCACAATGACCACCGCGTTCCCACTGGACTTGCTTTGACCAGTGAGTCATCAAGAAATGAATACAATGGTTTTGAAATGAATTTTCCTATTGGATTTTGTCTTCTCAAAATAGTGTCATACTGTAAAGAAGCCTCAGGCTAATCTGTCGAATACACTCGACGTGACCAAGGCCAGGACAAGCCACCAGATAACAATGAACAAGAGTCACACGAAGTCTACAACCTTTTCTGTGATGCCACACAATATCCAAAAAGGTCCTGCTGAAATCACTGAGTGCAAAAGCTGACTCAGAATAACAAACAAATGAAATGCCTTCCTTAAACCCAGTAAACACATGGCGATTCATGAGGTACTGTTAGGGTTTGAACATTACACGCCCCCAAAAGCCATGTGTAAAGGATGTGTCACCAGTCCGTGGTGCTCTTCCGGGGTGGCGCAGTCCTTAGAAAGTGGGGCCCAGAGGAGCAAAGGGAGGTCGCCGAGAGCATGCCCTTGAAGGTTACATGGGGACCTGGCCCCTCTTCTACCTCCTTGATTCCCGGCTGCCATGAGTGCAGCAGCTTTGTTCTGCTTGGGAACATCCTGCCAAGCTCTTCTGCCTCAGCAGAAACCAAAAGCAATGAGGCCAGATGAGCAGGGACTGAAGCCTCCAAAGCTGTGAGGCAGAATTAACCTAAACGCATCAGTAAGAGTGTTTTTTAAAAGGGAATTACCATGAAGCATTGAAAGAAAACAAGACTAACATGTTTAGAGCCAATTCTTCTAAAGAAGATTTTTTCTAAATCGCCTGCTGTTACTAAAATTGCAAAACACACAGAAGCCGGGCTTATGGGCGAGTTCAATGGGGATGTGGTGGGAACCATCACCCTGCATCGTTCAGGTCTGGATGGTGCACTCATCTCTGCACTCCCTCCAGGGATGCCATGTTGTTTTGGATTCAGTATTTTCCCTGGTAGCTCTATGGCCCACATTTTGCCTTTCCCACCATAAAAGCCATGACTCCACAGGCCAGGAACCACTGTGGAGATTCTGCCATGGGCTAAGTGTGTCTATCCCAACTATACATCCTGGGACTGGGAAAATAACCACAGGATGAGTTCAGGGAGCCACGGGACTCACTGTCTGTCGGACCTTGGCTAAATCACCTCTGATCCCCTGACCTCCACCAGCACCTACTTTGACTGGAGGACCACGATGACGCCTCGATCTCCTGGAGTCACCGTCAATTCAGAGCCCGTGTCCAGCAGTCCCCGAAAGGTCTCCTCTTTTCCTTTGCCCCAGTGCAGTTACCTGGTGAAAGGCCGTAGGTGCCTGTGGGGAAAGATGGGAGAATGATTCACAGCAGAACTTTTTGGTTCTGTTCCAGGGTCCTTCCTCAAGGGGACCTGGTCTCCCCTTAAGCCAAGGGGTTCTGGGTATGTAAACTGGCTCAAGTCTGGGAACTGGTTGTGGGTCTCTGATTCCCTGCTCTTAAGATTTATGTCGGACTTTACTACACTTGTCCTGGAATTTTTCTGTTTATATAAATCAAATAAGAATTTTGTGCATTTCCTGTCTATTCCACGTCTGGGAACACCATGCTGATCAGCCAACGCACGAGTCAAACCCTTCTGTTCATCGCTTCTCCTTTGCTGCCCACTGTGGTAAATACGGCTGCCTAGCCTTTCATGGTTGAGAGCAGCAACCTGGGCCCTGCCACTCCAGGATCCAATAATACCCAACACATGTAAGCCTCCAAATTTATTGATTGTGTTTCCCACTAAGTTCCAGCATACAGAGAACAGCAATGGCAGAGCCCTTCAAGGGTAACGGTGTGCCCCTGACACATTTGTTTGTTAAAGTACAGATGAAGGGCATGTGCTCTGGACGCCTCCACTGAGCAAATCCCTCTAGTATTCTCAGCTCTCTGAGCCTTTCAATAGCTTCATCTACAGAAAACCAGAGGGCAGGCATTTCCCACTCATTCACTGTAGGCCATCTTTTGATCCAGACCTCACCAATCAACCAACCAAATAACACTGCCAGCTACTGCACTATGTCTAGAATCTCTGCTTAATGGGCCCATATCAATAAATTCAGCCTGATCTAACTGTATGTTACTTCCACCATTATCCCACAAAAATGGGATTTTATCCCTTACCTTCTATCCCACACACGTTCCCCAGATATCTGGTTGTACAAATTAGAAAACTCAAGAACTTCCTTTTAGCCAGGCATGGTGGCACACACTTGTAATCCCAGTACTTGGGAGTCTGGGACCGGAGGATCTGGGTTCGCGGCCAGCCTCATCCACTTAGTGAGGCCTTTCATAACTTAGTGAGACCCTGTTTCAAAATAAAGAATAAAAAATAGGACTGGGAGTGTGACTCAGAGGGAGAATGCCCCTGGGTTCAATGTCCAGTGACACACACACACACACACACACACACACACACAGGCCTTGGAGTACAGCACAATTCTTCATGGGTCACACTCTGCACCTCACCTGGAGGGGCCGCTTACACTTGCTTCTAGTTACAGGTCCAGAGGTGAAGAGGGGTGGTGAGGGAGGACCTGGGGAGTATCAGCATTCTCTTGCTCAGTTTCCAGAGGTAATGCAGGACTAACTAGTTCCCTCAAGGAAGGGTGGAAAAGCCCATTCTACAGAGGGTGGGGAGGCCATGTCTTCTGGCAGGATAAACCCCTGGGAATGTAGGGATTCCACTTCCCTAGCCTCTTCAGGGTCCTTACACACACACATCTTCATTCCAATTTGCAGGATCCCATTGTTTTCCTACAGGGCCTGCACTTTAACTGCAGACACCTTTCAGGATGGTGCTACCTTACGCTGTAATTCAGCCAGGTTCAGGATGAGGACCTGTGTTTGGCTTTCAGCAATTCCAGCCATAGGACAACGACAGACAAGATTCTCCTTCAAAGCCCGCTGAGAAGCCTCTAGTGTAGCTATGCGCTCCTGGAGCTTACCTTTCTCCTCTGTTAATCTGTCCCACGATGCCAGGAGCAACCAGCCAACATTCCTTCAATTTTCAGAAATGTTCAAAAAGATCCTATATAAGTCATTAAACCCCTTGCCTCTCACACGGGGCAAATTAAGGAGCACTGAACGCATCCAGTTTGCGTATCTCTTCAAACAGTTCATGCCATGGATTATCCCTCTCTGTACTACCAGGAGGGTATTTAGCAAATTTGTGTCTAATGAAATTACATAGCCAAGCCTGAAAACCACAAAATCAACTAAGGCAATTCATCCTCACAATTCTGTACGAATGGTGTGGTGGTGCACACCTGTAATCCTAGCACTTATGAGGCCAAGACAGGAGCATTGCAGGTTCAAAGTTAGCCTCAGCCACCCAGGGGGAACCTCAGCAACTCAGTAAGTCCCTGGTTCAAAATAAAAAACAAAAATGGCTGGGGGGTGGCTTGTAGATATTAAGCCCCTATGTTCAATTCTAATACCAATTTAGTCATTAATTTGTTGTCTATTAAACTGTAGGTAATACTGAGAAAATATGAAGGATTAGTAAAGATTTTTGCCACGTTAGAAATAACTTTTCATAACATCAAGAAAAAGGCATGTGTTCAAAAATTGCTTGGCAAGGTGATTTTACTTTTTTGCACAAAAGGGTGCCCCCAAACATACAAGCGAGAGCACACCTGAGGAAGAACCTGGTGGGTCTTATTTCCCTAAAGCAAAGCCCCTCCTGCGCTGAACTCCTATTGGTGGGAGTTACAGCTTCACATTCTTCTAGGTCAGCTACAGGGGAAGTTGGGGAGGGTCAGCACCTACAATCTCTTGAGATGCTAATTTTGTGAAGGAATACAAGTATTACAAGATGGCGAATTACAAGGTGGCAAATTACGAGATGGCGGTTAAAATCAAACTACTCCTTTGACAGAAAAGATACAGTTATTTTCTCATACACGGTATTTGTGGATATGTGATTTTGGGAATGATTCTTTTCCTACATGCCGAACAGTCAGTCCTTAGAACAAAATTTCAACACTAATGGGAAAGCTGTAAGGTCTACAGGAAGACACAATGAGTATCAATTATAATCTCAGAACCAGGGGAAGCAGTAGGAATTGTAAATTTTTGCTACTAGTCATTCCATTTCAAGTTCTACTAGGGCTTTGGCTATCAGTCTCATAAAGTTAGAGGAAAGAAAGATTTAAAGTAGATTTGCAATGTCACTGAACACTAAAGAAAGAAGTGGCGATAACATAGTGACCACGGCTATCCTGTCCAGCCAAGCTAATAACGGGCAGGTCAGTCCTTCACACAGGAACAGAGCCCCTACCAAATTTGAGCTGGGATACATATATGTGGCTGAAAAGACATACACACACACACACACACACACACACACACACACACACACACACATATATTTTTAGCCACAAGCATTTCTGGAAATCTGAGTGCTCAGACAGCTCATTCATATGGGAGGTCAGGTAGCTAAAGACCAGCTGTTGAATGAGAGATGGAGGTGTAGGCTTCCTGTGGCTCAGTGGTCTCTGGCCCCGTCCCACAGAGATACTCCAGGCAGAGATTCGGCTTGCTCCCGGCAGTTACCAGCACGCACACCCACCACTGGCCTTCCTCCATTCCTAGCTCATTTTGCCTACCTCCCCACACTTTCTTTTTGGAAACAACTACTGCACACACATTTCTGTCTCTTTGGAGGAAAAACGAATCTAAAATAGCAAGAGACACAAGTCACAGTCACTTTTACTTTGACTAAGTCAAATATATTGGTGGAAGCTGGGCATGGTGGTATGCTCCTGTAATCCCAGTACTTGGGAGACTGAGTCAGAAGGATTGGAGGCTCAAGGTCGGCCTCAGCAACTTAATGAGACCCTCAGCAAGTTAGTGAGACCCTGTTTCCAAATAAAAAAATAAAATAGGGCTGGGGGTGTAGCTTGGAGGTAGAATGCCCCTAGGTTCAATCCCCAGTACCAAAACAAAACCAACAACAACAAAAGTCATTGGTGGAAACCTCATTCAGACACAATCCCACATGAGCAAGAAGAATAAATAATAGGAAATGCCAAACACACCACACTCACTGACCACAAGTAATGACAGAGACACCAGCCAGCACAATATCCAGTTCTCAACAAAGGAAAAGATGACTGGACAAGAAACCAGACAACCTCCAAAATGAAAGACAAACGAGGTTAGGAGATTATTGACAGTAACAACACTTTTCTTGTATAAAGGCAATTAGCTTTATAAAAAAAAATTGGCAAATCATGAGTTACCAGATACATCTATAAAGAAAAAACAAAGCCAGGCGTGGTGGTGCACACTTGTAATCCCAGTACTTAGGAGGGTGAGACCAAAGGATCCGGGTTTGTGGCCAGCCTCAGCTACTTAGTGAAGCCCTCTGCAACTTAGTGAGACCCTGTTTCAAAATAAAGAATATAAAATAGGACTGGGTGTATAGATCAGAAGTAGAATGCCCCTGGGTTCAATTCCTAACACCGCAAAGAAAAAAAAAAAAAAAAACCAAATAACCAGAAATATCTGTCTAGCTTGAAGTGAATTGGTCCTCAAGGCACACCACTTAGCTCACATTCCAAAGAGGCTAATATTAAGAAAAGAATTGTGGTGGCATGGTGGCCCACACCAGCAAACCCAGGACTTGGGAGACTGAGACAAGGAAGACTGCAGGTTTGAAGAAAACCTCAGATTCTTAGTGAGGCTCTTAGCAACCTAGCAAAACCCTATTTCAAGACAATAATAAAAAAGTTTTAAAAGGGCTGGAGGTGAAGCTCAGAGCTCGAATACCCTGGGTTAAATTCCCCAAGCTACACAAATACACAAAATTATTATCCAGGTCGTGCATGCTTGTAATTTCAGTACCTGGGAGGCTGAGACAGGAGGATCCGGGTTCGTGGCCAGCTACATAGTTAGTGAAGTCCTTGTGAGACCTCACTAACTATGTAGTGAGACTAACTTGGTGAGACCCTGTTTCAAATTAAGGAATAAAAAATAGATTTGGGAGTGTAGCTCTGAGGTAGAATACCCCTGGGTTCCATCCCCAGTAAAGACACCTTACATCAGTGGCGTCAGAACACATTTCTATTTAGGGTTTACAGTGCTGAATATATGATGTACTATGTATTTATAAGGAAAAATCAGATATTCAAAGAGGAAAAAAAGAAGACTCAAGAGATTTTTTTTTTTTTTTTTTGGTGTGGAGGGGCATACTGGGGATTTAACCGAGAGGCATTCCACCTGCAAGTTATACTCCCAGCCCAGTATTATTTCTTATTTGTAAACAGGGTCTCACTAGGTTTATGAGAGTCTCACTACTTGCTGAGGCTGTCCTCCAACCTTTGATCCTCCTATCTCAGCCTCCCAAGTACTGGGATTACAAGTATATGCCACCATGCCCGGCTGAGTCAAGAGATTTCAGTGAGAGATTTTCAGTAAGAGACATTCAAATTACAAAGAAGTATATAAACACGTGTACAAGTTGGATGTGGTGATGAATGTGTATAATCCCAGTACTTGGGAAGCTGAAACAGGAGAATCACAGTTTTGAGGCCAGCCTCAGCAATTTAGTGAGACCCTCAGTAACTTAAGGAGTTCCTGTGATACCAGTACCACACACACACGAAACCCCACTGGAGGAGGGGTGACCCTCAGGACCCAGGAGGGACAAGGACCCTGCTCTGCCCCTCTCATCAGGAGCCCCCTCTCTGACCAGGACTCTCCCCTGAGGACCCTGATGGTCGTTCCCACACTGTCTAGGGAATCTAGGGAGCCGCGGCTGCCGTGCAGGCTGCGGGCAGGACGGGCTCCCGTCGTGGGTCAGCACAGGGACAGAGAGCGCAGGGCTCCAGCCGCCGCCCCGTCCCCACTCGCGGCCACAGTGGCGGATGCGGCCCTGCCCCGCGGGGGACTCGGGCTGGGAACTCCACCGCGGACCGTGGAGAGGCCCGTCCCGCCGTCCCGAGCAGCCTCCCCGGCCCGCCCAGGACGCGCGCACACTCACACTTCCTGGCTCCGGCTCCCGCGGCTCGGCGTCCTCCCCGGGGCCTCCCCGCACCCGCGGTCACAGCGCGACAGCAGCGGCGGCGCGGGCACTTCCGGCGGGGAAGCGGGGCCAGACTTTGGACCTGCCGCGCGGAAGTCGACGTCTGTGCGTCAGAGCCCCGCCCCCACCTCCCGGCTGTGCGGCGGATTGGACAGTTCTCAGCTCGGTTCTTCTGACTGGACAGCACTGCAGGCCCCGCCCTCTTGCGTCCCGACTGACAGACTTGTCGACCAACCAAGAGCTGAGTCTTGGTCGCTTAGGGCGCAAAATAACTCACTTATGAAAAATGATTCATTCTGGTGCTACAGTGGCGGGTGCGCTGGGTGCAGCCTTATGAGCCAGCAGGCTGCCGGCTTCCGGGAGCGGGCTGGTTGGCATGGTAACGGAGGCAGGCGGAAGTATTTGGAATTTACAGACCCTCACACTTAAGGAGAAGGGTTAAAAAGCATTGTGTATTTTCTCGCCTAGCTCTGGAAGGTGGGTCAGATCCGCTGGTCCTGGTAGAAATAATGTATTAATTACAAGTAGAAGAAACAAATATATAGAGATCCCTTTTGGTGTATCTGGAAAGTGATCCACTTATAGATGATTTCATGTCTTCATGTCCTGTCCCAAAGCAGGCATTTATTTATTTATTTATTTATTTATTTATTTATTTATTTATTTATTTATTTAATATTTTTTATTTTGAAACCGAGTCTAAGTTGCGGAGTGCCTCACTAGGTACTGAGGCTGGCCGCGAACCCGTATCCTCCGGTCTCAGCCTCCCGAATGCTAGGATTACAAGCATGTGTCAGCAAGCCCGGCTCCAAAGCAGGCATTTAAAAGGCTGTAACAGGCTGCTTCCAGCACTGAGTGGTACCTGCTTGTAATTCCAGTATTTGGGAGGCTGAGACTTGAAGATCCTAGTTTGCGGCCAGCCTCAGCTACTTAGTGAGGCGCTCTGAAACTTAGTGAGACCCTATTTCAAAGTAAAGATGTTAATAGGCACAGGGGAATACAGTGACCCAAAACGTCAGCTTACTCTCTCCCAAGCAGCTCTAGGGAATGTCTCCATGTGCGCTACTGCAGCATGGAAAGCCCTGCCCCAAATCGACCATAAAACAACTTTTCTTACTAATGTTAAACAAAAAGGAGATGAGCCTTTTGAAGATTTCTTAGCTCGCCTGGAGGAGGCTGTTTCCAAAGTAGTCACAAATAAGGAGGCAGCCGAACTCCTTGTTAAGCAATTGGCTTTTGAAAATGCTAATTCCACTTGTCAGGCCTTATGGAGACCCATAAGAAAAACAGGGTCCCTATCAGAATTTGTCTGAGTCTGTCTAGATTTCACCCCGGCTCAGGTGCAAGGGATTGCAATTGCGGCAGCTTTACAAGGCCAGACATACAATAAATTTTTGAAAGGGGTAAGCAATAATAGAGGCCCTCCACAATGCTATAGATGTAATTCAGTCGGACATATACAACATCAATATCCACTAATAAATAATCCTTCATCCCTTACTGGAGGTGGAGGACAAAAACTGCCGCCTTCTTTGTGCCCTAGATGTCACAAAGGATTTCACGGGAAAAAAGATTGTAAATCTCGATTTAATAAAGATGGAATTCCTCTGCCTCCCCTTCAATCACAAAGACAGGGATCAAAAAACGGGTTAAGGGGCTCCCCCAGAGCCCTGGAAAAAAATTGGGGCTACAATCAAACAGGAACTCTGGAGAATTATCCAGTAGCTCAATTGCCAGCTTGGCCAGAGCAACTTCAGGAAGCACAGAACTAGATCTCTCCAGCAATGAGACAGTCATTCTGACCCCTGATATGGAAACTACTTTAGTGAGTACAGGGACTTTCGGCCCTTTGCCTAAAGGCACCATGGGGTTAATATTAGGCAGAAGCTCAGTAACTTTACAGGGATTACAAATTGCTCCCAGAGTTATTGACTCAGACTTTACTCCCTCCAAATAAAACTAAACAGATATGGAAAGGACAGAGAATAGCTCAATTGTTATTAATTCCTTTAGTACAGACAGCAAATAAAAGTATGAAAAAAAGAAAGAAAAGCAAAAGGGTTTGGCTCCAGTGATGTCATTGCTTGAGTACAAAAAATAGGTGAAAATAGGCCCATGAGGACTATATTAGTGGAAGAAAAAAGAATAACAGGATTATTGGATACTGGAGCAGATGTCTCCTGCATTGCAGGAAAGGACTGGCCCTCTGACTGGATTACTCAGCAAACTGCTTCAACTTTAAGGGGGATAGGCACGGCTTCAAAAATCACAAAAAGTGCCTCTATATTACATTGGAAGGCAGGAAAAAAGCAGGGAACGTTCCAACCATATGTCCTCACTTCCATTCCTTTTACCTTATGGGGAAGAGACATTCTTACAAATATGACTGTTATAATATCGGACAATGATGTAGATTCCTTACCTCCTTTTTTGCAGGGGCCACTGTAGTTTATGCAGACCCTATAGTATGGAAATCAGATGACCCTGTCTGGGTTGAACGGTGGCCCCTTACAGATGAAAAGAGGTCTGCAGCAGAGCAATTAGTTCAGGAACAATTACAAAAAGGTCATATAGAACCTTCAACTAGCCCGTGGAACACCCCAATATTTGTTATCAAAAAGAAGCCTGGTAAATGGAGACTATTACAAGACCTAAGGGTGATTAACAAAACAATGGAGGCCATGGGGGCCTTACAACCGGGACTACCATCCCCAGTAGAGGTAGATAAGAACTCCCAAATTGTTGTAATTGATTTACAAGACTGCTTCTTTACCATCCCCCTGGCGCCACAGGATAGGAAACGGTTTGCTTTTAGTCTCCCCTCGTCCAATTTTCAAAGACCTTATCAAAGATATCAATAGAAGGTGTTGCGTCAGGGAATGAAGAACAGTCCTACCTTATGTCAAAAATATGTTGATATGGCGCTTACAAATACTAGAAGTAATTTTCCCCAGGTTTATATGATTCATTACATGGATCTTTTGGACTACAGTAATACTGATATTCTTAATCAGTGCTTACAATCATTAATAGAAAATCTCCACCAATATGGTCTCATAATCGCTCCAGAGAAAATCCAAAAAGACCCGCCAATTAATTTTTTGGGAAGGATTATAAAATCTCCCACGTTACTAATCAGAAGGTTCAAATCAGGCATGACCAACTTAAAACCCTAAATGATTTTCAAAAGTTATTAGGAGATATTAACTGGATTAGACCAATCTTAAAAATATCCACTCATCAATTAAAACCTCTCTTTGATATTTTAAAAGGGGATTCTAGTCCTTCTTCTCCTCGTCAGTTAACAAATGAAGCTGCTCAAGCACTAAAAGAGGTAGAGGAAGCTATTAATGACCATTGGGTTACTAGAATAGATTATAATTTAGAGTGGGATTTAATTGTTTTAAACACTGCTTACACTCCTACGGGATGCATTTGGCAGAAGGGACCGTTAGAGTGGATTTATTTACCTTCCACTCCAAAAAGAATATCTCTTACCCCACTTTAATCACTATGATAATACAAAAAGGCAGAGCTAGAAGCAAAGAATTATTTGGTAGTGATCCTCATAATATAATTATTCCTTATAATAAACAGCAGTTAGAATTTCTACTTAATAATTCTGATGAATGGGCTATTTCTTTGCAAAATTTTACTGGACAAATTAATTTTAATTTACCTAGTAGTCCACTCCTACATTTTTTCTCTCAGCATGAATTTATTTTTCCTAAAAATATCAGGGAAAAGCCTTTAGTAAATGCTGTGACTTTATTTACAGATGGCTCCTCTAATGGCCAAGCAAGTGTAGTTAGAGGCTCAGACCGACCTATTGTTCTCCGAACTAAGGAAACTTCTGCCCAAAGAACAGAACTGGTGGCAGTCATATATGCCTTTTCCATTACCCCTGAGCCTTTCAATCTCTTTAGAGATTCTAAGTATATAACAACATTATTCCCAGCTATTGAAACTTCATCTATATATAACTCATCTGATATAGCAGTACTTTTAAAAAGATTACAGCAGAGCCGGGTGTGGTGGTGCACACTTTTAATCCCAGCATTTGGGAGGCTGAGACCAGAGGATCCAGGTTCACAGCCAGCCTCAGCTACCTAGTGAGGCACTCCACAACTTAGTGAGACCCTGTTTCAAAATAAAGAATAAAAAATAGGGCTGGGGGTATAGCTCAGAGGTAGAATGCCCCTGAGTTCAATCCCCAGTACCACCAAAAAAAAAAAAAAAAAAAAAAAAGATTATAGCAGCTAATTAGGAATAGAATTCATCCTTACTTTATTGGGCATATAAGGGGACACAGTAATCTCCCTGGTTCACTCGCTGCAGGAAATGCCTTAGCAGATAAAGCTACTAGAATTGTAGCCACAATATTAGATGCTAAAGAAAGTCATGAAATATATCATCAGAATGCTAAAACATTGCAAATGCTTTATTCCTTAACTAAGGAACAGGCTAGACAAATAGTGCGGGATTGCCAAGTATGTAATTCATATTCCCTCATTGGCTATGGGAGTTAATCCTAGAGGACTTAAAGGAAACGTCCTCTGGCATGTAGACGTAACGCATATTCCTTCTTTTGGACGATTATTATGTTTCGTACATGTGACAGTGGACCGTTTCTCGCAGATTATTTATGCTTCTGCGAGAGTGGGGGAAGCATATAAAGATGTCGTGCAACATTTGCTTGCTTCTTCCGCATATATGGGAATCCCCCACCAAATTAAAACAGACAATGCTCCCGCTTATACTTCTACTAGCTTCAAAAATCTTTGTAACACTTTAGGAATTAAACATTCCACTGGAATTCCTTATAATCCCCAAGGGCAAGCTATAGTGGAGAGAGCCCATCAAACGTTAAAAATTCAAATAGAAAAACTGTCTAATTCAGAGCTAAAGTATGCCTCTCCACATGCTCTCCCTTCTCACGCCCTTTTTGTTACCAATCACCTAAATAGGAATTCAGAAGGCCTTACACCCATGCAAAGGCACTCTGATTTACAAAGTCTTCTCAGATCTTAGTAAAATGGAAAGATTTGATGACAGGCCGGTGGAGAGGGCTGGACCTGCTGCTAACCTCAGGGCGAGGCTATGCTTGTATCTTCCCAGAGAACGCAGAAGTCCCGCTGTGGATACCTGATAGGCTTATCAGACATGTCTGTTGCCATCGCAACCGCAACCGCCAGCGGCCTTATCCCGAGACCTCCTGGACCCAGGATGAGATGCTCAGCGCTCAGATGTCCAGTCTCCATCTTCATCATTCGAGACAGGCTCAGTCAACCATCGAAACACCTCTCCCCACTTGGGGACAGATCAAGAAGCTGACTTCCAGAGCTCAACAAATTGCCTCACCTGATCAGTCACCGCCTACACCTGAAAAGGTTTTTCTGGCAATGATAGCGTTGCTAAGTTGTCAGGTGCTAAATGTCTCAGCTAATCAAGCTTATTGGGCTTACTTTCCGGATCCTCCCCTGTTAAAGGTCTCAGATTGGACCACAAAAGACCTTAAGATATTTATCAACAATTCTAAATTAATGGGAGGATCTTCTGATTCTTTTCTATCTATGAAAAGTAATAATTTAAAAAGTTTTAAAGCTTTCAGTGACCACACCCCTCTGTGCTTTACTACATTGGAAAACTTACCTGGATGTTTAAGAATATCTTATAAATCTTTTTATACTGACTACCCTACTACCACTAAAGGTGTAAGGGCTTTGTGGCAGTTACAGCTTGCCTCCCTGGCCCTATTTATGAACGTAATAATTCTGTTAAAAAATCACCTCCTTTAGATAGCACTCCATGCAAACAATTTTTAAATAATAGAGATTTATACTGGAATAATATGGGACCTAAACATCTGCCTCATTGGTTTGACTGTGTTTTTCCAAAATATGCTAATGTTTATTTTCCTTATAATGCTACTACTGTCATTTATGATTGGTCTGTTTCTTCTCCAAAACATGACTATAAACAGTATATAATTAATAATAAGCACAAATTCATTATTGCTAATATTCATTTTACTTCTAAAAATACTGTGCATAGATGGTTTACTCCTGGTTGGGTTACTCCTGTATTTTATGCTGAATCTAACTCTCATGTAACTGGGATTCAGCCTAGTCTCTTTAGATTAATAGCTGCTACACAGCCTGTGTCTTTAGCTGGACCTTATTCTAAGCCAGCCTTGCTGCCTTTACGTTCTTGTGTGGCTGCCCCACACGCATTGCTGTTAGGAAAGCCAGGATCTATAAATATTGTACAACAAAATGGAGCATATTTAGTTCAATGTATGCAATGTCTATTAACTAATTGTCTTAACGATACTATGCCAAAAGACTATGTAACCCTAATAATTGTCCATCAACCTCAATTTGTTATGCTGCCTGTAAACTTAACTGATCCCTGGTATGATGACACTGGAGTACAGCTTTTTAAACAAGTTACTGATCTTATTCGTCCAAAAAGATTCATGGCTTCTCTAATCTTAGGAATTTCTGCATTAATTTCTATCCTAACATCGATTGCGGTCTCAACTATGACATTAATATCAAATATTAACACTGCTCAACATGTTAATTCATTGTCTCATAATATTACTTTGGCTCTAACAGAACAGGAACTTATAGATAGAAAATTAGAAACTCGTGTCTCAGCCTTAGAAGAGGCAGTGCTGTATATAGGAAAAGAGGTAGCTAACATTAAAACTAGATTATCTGCTAGATGTCATGCAAAATATAAGTACATCTGTGTTTCGCCTTTGCTTTACAACAGTTCTCAGCACTCCTGGCCACAGATACAAAACAATTTATTAGGAATATGGAACAATACTGATATAGCTCCAAATTTACAGGCATAGCAGGATCAAATTAAATATATTAGCTGAGATTATTTAGATGCTAGCTCTACTGCCGAAATAACCTGATTTTTTTACCCAACTTTCTAAACAATTGGACATACGTTCATACATGAGGTATGGAGTATCTCTGGGTCTTGCATTCTTATTGTTCATTATAATTTGTTCATGTTTTCCAGTCTTCATCCGATTAGCCTCACGCTCTGTCAAATCACTTGCCATAGAGGTGGAAGCGATCAAATTAAAAAATAAAAAAGGGGGAAATGCAACGTTACCTTAACTAGTTTGCGCTTGGAGCAAGGCTCAGCCTGCTAAATAAGGGACGTGTGACATTTCTCGCTTTACATTATTTTATTCTGGAAATTTGGGCTTTGCTTCCACATTAAAAAAGGTTTTTTAAGCACGCTTGTAATCCCAGCATTCGGGAGGCTGAGACCGGAGGATCCGGGTTCGCGGCCAGCCTCAGCTACCTAGTGAGGCACTCCGCAACTTAGTGAGACCCTGTTTCAAAATAAAGAATAAAAAATAGGGCTGGGGGTATACCTCAGAGGTAGAATGCCCCTGAATTCAATCCCCAGTACCACAAAAAAAAAAAAAAAAGGTTTTTTAAGAGGCTCAGGATGCTGTCATCACAGGAGAACAAAGGCCTAGGCCTGGCTCAAGAGGTATCCATTAACTCTTCAAATACCAGCAGTTGAGTCAAGAGAACTTAGGTTTCTTATCATAAGACAGAAGGAAGCTTTTAGACAAGAAAGCTTGCTAAACTTTCTGCTTACCTATTTATTAACTAGCTACTTTTAGCTGCCTGAGCAAATAGGAAAGATTTATCTAATGAATAGTTCCTCTTAGCTTTTAACCTTTACCCCCTGCTTTTCCTTTGCTTCGCCTGCTCTCTCCTAAAAGAATAATTCATTTACACTTTTGTATTTTTTCCACTACTCCCCTAATCTCAGCAAACACTATAGGAAATAGCCTTTCCAGTTAAAGATGTACCCACTTAACTCCAGGAAAAATAAGTCTGTAAAAATTCCTTTTTCTGTATACCTTGTTGTAATGAGCATAAATATCACTCATGAGATGAATTAAAACAGATGCGTCTTAACATACATGGTGTGTAAGCATACTCTCACTCGCTCTCGACCTCGTCTCGATCCCCACCTAACGAGGGACCCCCCAGGCTCTACCGCTTCTTTGAGGGCTGGCGCCCAGCACTAAAAGAGTACCAGTCATCCATTCAGCATCTTTTGCTATCTTTACCCAAACTGGCACTTCCATAGGTGGAAGTGGTGTGCCCATAAAATGCCTATCAGCTCTACATAAAATATCTCCTGGTGGTAAATTAAGAAAATTCAATATAAATAACGCTTGATGTAAAATGCTTTTTGGATTTGATTGTAGTGAACTTAATACAAACATTCCAAAATCCTCTTTATTTCTCCTTTTTAATTTGTAATTTTAGAGTATTATGCACTTGTTCAACCATAGCCTGACCTTGAGGATTATATTTAATACCAGTATAATGTTTAATATCAAAATTTTGACAAAATTGTTGAAATTTTTGTGAAGTATAAGCCGGTCCATTATCAGTTTTAATAGCAGCCGGACATCCCATAACAGCAAAAACTTCAAGAAGATGTCGAATAACATGCTTAGTGGTTTCACTAGACAGAGCAGTAGCCCATAAAAATGAAGAAAAAGTATCTATAGTTACATGAATAAATGAAAATGTATCAAATTCAGCAAAACGAGTAACATCTATTTGCCAAGTTTTATTAGCTGTTAAGCCAGGAGGATTTATTGCTGATCCAGAACTTAAATGTAAAGGCTTACAAATAAATAAATAGCACAACGATAAGGAGTTTTACAAGTTGCATGAAGATGATTAGCATTAGTATGTAACATGTCATGTTCTTTTTTCTTTCGAAGTGAAAGCAACTAGTTTATCAAGTTTTTGATTACCTTTTGTTAAATAACCTGATAATTTTGTATGAGACCAAATATGTGTAACAAATATTTGCGCATTTCTGTTACGTAACAATGTTTGTAAAGATAAGAACAACGAATCTAAGGTAGTTTTATTAGAATGTACATGAGCATTATAAATTTGAGATACTACACCTACAGAATATGCAGAATCAGCTATAATATTTACATCTTGTGGAAAATCCTGTAAAACCTTGAGAATAGCAAATAATTCATTTTCTTGTACAGTATTGTAAGTAGTAAATTCAACCCAGTATTTACTTTCTGTCCAATAAACACTTTTATATTTCGATCCATCAGTAAAAACAGTTACAGCATTTAAAATAAGTTCTGCAACTATAATGTCATTAATAATAAATTCTTGCTTTTTAAATAAACCCCATAGTTTACTATGAGGAAAATGATATTCAAATTGTCCTACAAAGTTAACTAAAGCTATTTGTAGACTTGCTGACATTTGGTACATGTATTCTATTTTGTCTTTAGACGAGGGAAAAACAATAGAATGACAATCTGTGCCAGACAAAGTAATACAACGCTGTCTTCCTGACTGAATAAGATAAGCAATCATTTCTTCATAGGTAGTAATAGATTTGGAAAATGAACGTTTAGTATAAAGCCATTCCAGAGGGAGACAATCTTGACCTAAAATAGCAGTAGGATATTGATAAGTATTTAATATATATAATTTAATTGGTTTATTAATATCAACTCTTTGTAAAAATGCATTTTAAATTTTTGTTTCAATTATTTGTAGCTCTAATTTTGCGTCAGGAGTCAATATACGAGGACTAGTTAAATTAGGACCTCCTTGTAATAATGAAAAAAGATTACGTAATTGATAATTAGGAATTCCTAAGGAAGGTCTTAACCAATTAATATTTCCTAATAATTTTTGAAAATCATTAAGAGTTTTTAGGTTATTTGTACGCAAAGACCTTTTTGAGGTATAACCATTTGTCTATTTATTGTATATCCTAAATAGTTTATTATTTTGTCTTTTTGTATTTTTTTCAGGAGCTATAATTAATCCAAATGGTTTAAAATATTGAGGTAAAATATGTAATAGTTGTTCTAATTCTTGTTAATTAGGTCCAGCAAATAAAATATCATCCATATAATGAGATATATACAAATAAGACTATTTCTTTCGTATGGGTTGTAAAGCTGTATCAACACATAATTGGCACATAATAGGTGAATTCATCATTCCGTGAGGTAATACTTGCCATTGATAATGATGGTGACGTCCTCTATTATTAATTTGAGGCAAAGAAAAAGCAAATCTTTTAGCATCATCTGGATGAACAGGAATGGTGAGGAAACAATCCTGCAAATCAATCACAATTAAAGGTCAGTCCTTTGGCAACATAGAAGAAGCGGGAAGACCAGGTTGAAGAGCTCCCATAGGAAACATAGTAGCATTTAATCCCCTCAAGTCTGTAAGTAAACGCCATTTGTCCAATTTCTTCTTTATAGCAAAAATAGGAGAATTCCACGGAGAAGTGGAGGGTTCAATATGTTTCTTTAATAATTGTTCTGCTATCAATTGATGTGCTGCAGCCAATTTTGTAGATGATAAGGGCCATTGTTCAATCCATAAAGGATCTTCAGATTTCCATAAAATTTTTAAAGGCTCCATCTATAAGTTTAAAATTGAATATGAGCTCCCCATTGTTCTATTAAATCTCTTCCTAAAATATTAATAGGCACATCTAAAATATATGGCTTAATAACTGCTATTTGTTCATCTTCTGATTGAAAAGTTATTTATTGTAAATTCTGTTCTACAGTATTAACAGAGACTGAACTAACACCTCTAATATTACAAGGCATAGTAATTGTATTCCATGTAAAAGGCCAATCTTTTTTCATTATGATAGTAATATCAGAACCAGTATCAATTAATCCTGTAATAGCTTTTCCATTCATCTTAACTTTTATATTTGGCTACATTTTTGAAACATTAATCGTCCAAAAAACATTATTAATATTAGTACTACCAAAACCACCTTTTCTAATATTGGGAGACTGTCCTATTGAGCTATAAGGTAAAAGCAAAATTTGAGCAATACGTTCTCCTTTTTTAATCTGGTAATCCACAATACTTGACATCATAATTTGTATTTCTCCCAAGTAATCACTATCAATTATTCCTAAATGTACTTGTACTCCCTTAGAAGTCAAACTAGATCTTCCTACTAACACACCAAAAGTTTCTGGTGGCAAAGGACCAAAAATACCTGTTGGAATACAGACAGGTTAAATTCCAGCCTGTCATTTAGCATTAGGATAAAAACACTTGATGTTTCTAATATTTGTTAAAACATAACTTAAGAAATTTCTAGTTTTACATATGTATAGTAGCATGTATTAGAACTTTGACCCTTAGTGACTCATGTTTAGTGAATATCCAAAAAACTGTAATACTAATCTGTTCTTTACATAAAAAAAACCACAGTTATTAGACTGTTTTGTTGATGTTAAACCAAGAATAATGTATATATTTAATTGATGTTTAGCATTTAACTTACTTATAAAGATAAGCCATATATTAAAAACTTACTTATATTTACTTAGTTTACCCATTTCAATAGCCAGCTAGCACTTTAAATTACTATTTTAATAAAGTATCCTAAAATAAACAATAAGCATGGTAATTTTTAATATCAAATAGGAACAGACATATAATCCTAATTGCTTAACCTGAAAAAAAAAATGTTAACTTTTAATAATATCTCTTACTTAAAAACTTTAAAAAATTTATTTGTTAAAGACTTAAATCAGTGAACTAAAAGGTATTTGGATCCATTTTAAACTTAATGAGCGCTCTTAAATTAATTTTGGTACCACGTGGATATGGCTGTATGGATACAAACATATATTTTATAGCTTTAAGTTGCCAGGCATTAAATCTCCATAGATAACTCTTTTTAAGCAATGTGTTAAGTAAGAACTGCCAGCCATGGACGACACAGAAACAAAATTGTTCTGGTGGCCATTGTCCCCATGTGGCAGATCTGTGTTAAACATTGCCATCTTTATTATTTACAGAATAAGCTTCTGTCTTTTAATTTACCTTAGAACCAGGAAGGGTAACAAAAACCAGTTTGTCTTTAATTTTTAAACTTTTGTCTTTTACTTATTTAATATGTACTCTGGGGATAAGTTTTTAGAGACGTTAAATTACCCATGATCTTATTTGTGCCCTTTAAGGGATGTTTTTTATTTATAACACAAAACTAGGATTTTTTAAACAAGCAAACGAGACATAATGAAAAATGACTCAGGATCACATCAACATTTGTCCTTAGTGAGCTGTACAGCTATCTGAATTTTGAATAAATATCTCTACACATAGCTAAAAAATTTCACATGAAGTTCATTAACCATTTGCGTTAAAAACCTCTTGATCCTGGGGAGCCACAGGCTCCTATTTCTGTTAAAATAGAGTAAGAAATATGAAAAAGAATTTGGTTAGTACTTTAGCATTTCTTATAGCCTTTTTTACATATAACTCATTAAACCACATTAAAAATGACATACAATTTTTTAATCCTCGGCTAAAAAGATGAGATTTAGCCCGAGTTTTCTTTTTTGCAGAACATGCCATAGCAAAAAGTTTTACTTTCATTTTCGTTGGCAATTCTATTTATAACTTTTTAAGAGTATTATCAAATGACTGTACTTGCAACTGTAACTGATTAAATTTATCTTTCATACTAGCCAATAATATAGCCTGATCTTAAGTTATGTGATCTGCTTGCAGAATTTCTGTTCTCCGTTTTTCATACATAGCTTTCGAGGACTGCAAAAATTGAGGGCCAAATCGACCAAAAATGAATAGGTATTTTTTCTCCTTGACATACAACCTTTTCCACTGTTTCTTTTATTTTAATCCAATTTTGTATGTCTAAAGAACCTTTGTCCGGAAAGCAAAGATTATACTCCATAGCTATAGTTAAACACATATCCAAGTCAGAAGAAGAAACAGGAGTCCCATGGGCTTTAAGAAGATGTTGGAACAGAGGAAAATAAGAAGATAATAGATTGTCCCAACACCCCGCAATATATTTACACTTACCCTTCCTAACAAACGTATGCAGGGATCCTGTTCCGGCACCAACTGTCAACATCTAGTGCGTTGCCTTCCCTGGGCAAGAGTCACAGGACGCAGGGGATGCAGAGCACGACAGGTTCAGCAACTGCACATTTATTGAAGGCTCAGCTTGATACTTATAGGCAGAAAAACAATAGACAGGCTTTCTTTCATAAAGTCATAAGATATTTTGTGTTATAAGCTTTTCTGTGTAATTCAGGTAGAAATGCAATAACATTTCAATTTATAAACCCCCTTTGTTTTAAGTCTCATTGTAATAAATCTTCTTGTTCTTTTCCCAGACGAGTCTGTACTCAGAATGTCAGAAATCAAGAACACAGTTTACCAGTTGCCATGCCAAGAAGCTTGCTTCTTTATCATAATAAATTCCAGTAGAACAATACGTGGCTGTAGAAAAAGTCTGCTTTTTCTCACACTTGGTTTTCCAAGTATATCAGCAAACATAGTATCTAAGCTCATTTTATGTCTCAGATAGAGCCTGCATTCAAGGCTGGGAACAGTTTCTCCACAGCCTGCATTCAAGGCTGGGAACTGTTTCTCCACAGGTTCTATGAAGGAAGAATTCTCTAATGTTGAAAAATGTTTGAGACCTGATTAAAGGAATTGCCACATTATATTAGAAGGTTTCTCTCCAATATGAATTCTAAAATGTTGAATAGGGTATGAGCCTTGATGAAAGGTTTGGCCACGTTCCTTACATTTGTAGGGTTCCTCTCCACTATGAACCCTCTGATGATAAATAAGGTGTGAGTTTTGATGAAAGATTGGAACACATTCATTACATTTGGAGGGTTCCTCTCCACTATGAACATTCTGATGATCAAGGTGTGAGTTTTGAAGAAAGATTTGATGATATTCTTTACCTCTGTAGGGTTCTTCTCCAGTACAAATTTTCTGATGTTGTCTAAGGTGTGCACATTTAGATTTTGCCACATTCTTTGCATTTGTCACCAGTAAGAATGCTCTGATGTTGTCTAAGGTGTGAAATCAGAATAGGCTTGGGAACCTTTTTTACAGTTAGGGTTTCTCTCCAGTATGAATTTTCTGATGTGTAGAACTTTGATATTTGATAAGGTATGAGGTTTGATAAAAGGCTTTGTCATATTCTTTACATGTATAGGCTTTCTCTCCACTATGAGTTCTCTGGCAGTGATTAAGTGATGACTTTTTTTTTAAAGGTTTTGTCACATTCTGTACATTTGTTGGGTTTCTATCTAGTATGAATTTTCGGATGCTGATTTAAATGTAAGCACAGTGTAAAAGTATGCACACATCCTTTACATTCGTAGGGCTTCTTTCTATTATGAAGTCTTTGGTGACTTTGGGTAAAGACTTTGCATTTGTAGGGTTTCTTTCCAGTATGAATTCTCTGATGTATTATAAGGGTTGAAGAACTGGAAAAGGCTTTACCACATTCTCTACATTTCTACGGTTTCTCTCGAGTATGAATTCTCTGATGATTTGTAAGGTTAAAACCCAGGGTAAAGGCTTTGCCACATTCTTTACATTTGTAGGGTTTCTCTCCAGTATGAATTTTCTCATGTCTTCTACAGTGTGAAGACAAAATAAAGGCTTTCCCACATTCTTTACACTTGTAGGGTTTCTCTCCAGTATGAACTCTTTGATGTTCAATAAGGCGTGACGACCGACAAAAGCTTTTGTCACATTCTTTACATTTGTGAGGTTTCTCTCCAGTATGAATTCTCTGATGTACTGTAAGGTCACAACCCCAGGTAAACGCTTTGCCACATTCTTTACATTTGTAGGGTTTCTCTCCAGTATGAATTCTCTGATGTACTGTAAGGTCACAACCCCGGGTAAAGGCTTTGCCACATTCTTTACATTTGTAGAGTTTCTCTCCAGTATGAACACTTTGATGCACAGTAAGGTATGAGGATCGAGAAAAACTTTTGTCACATTCTTTACATTTATAGGGCTTCTCTCCAGTATGAATTCTCTGATGTCTTCTATAGAGTGAAGCCCGGTTAAAGGCTTTGCCACATTCTTTACATTTGTAGGGTTTCTCTCCAGTATGAATTCTTTGATGTACTGTAAGGTGAGAACTCCGGGTAAAGGCTTTGTCACATTCTTTACATTTGTAGGGTTTCTCTACAGGATGAACTCTTTGATGTTCAATAAGGTCTGAGTGTTGACAGAAGCTTTTGTTACATTCTTTACATTTATAGGGTTTCTCTCCAGTATGAACTCTTTGATGTACAATAAGGGATGAGCGTTGATAAAAGCTTTTGTTACATTCATTACATTTGTAAGATTTCTCTCCAGTAGGAACTCTTGGATATTCAATAAGGTGTGAGGATTTAGAAAAGCCTTTGTCACAGTCTTTATATTTATAGGGTTTTTCTCCAGTATGAGTTCTCTGGTGTCGACTAAGTGATGACTTATACCTAAAGGCTTTGCCACATTCCTTACATTTGAAGGGTTTCTGACCAGTATGAATTGTTTGATGTCGAATAAGGTGTGAACTTCGATAAAAGTCTTTACCACATTCTGTACATTTGAAGGGTCTCTTTCCAGTATGAATTCTTTGATGTTGAATAAGGTGTGAGCTTTCATAAAAAGCTTTGTCACATTCTGCACATTTGAAGGGTCTCTCTCCAGTATGAATTGTTTGATGATGAATGAGGTCATAGCGTCGATAAAAGCCTTTGTCACATTCTTTACATTCATAGTGTTTCTTTCCAGTATAAATTCTCTGGTGCTTTGAAAGTGTTGAAGAAACTGTATGAAATGAGAAAAATGAGAATATCAACATAGAGATAAAAACTTTGAATAGAAGTAAAAATTGTGTAGGTGAAGAACTTAGTTAAGAAATAATTATTAAGCCAGGATTGGTAGAGCATAATCCCAATACGGGAGACTGAGACAGAAAGATCGCAGGTTTACAGCCAGCTTCAGCAACTTAGTGAGGCCTTGTTTCCAAAAAAAAAAACAGGACTGGGAGTATAGCCTGGAGGTAGAAGGCCCCTGGATTCCAACCTCCGTACCCAATATGAAGAAAGAAAAGAATAGATAAACAAAGGAAGGAAAAGAAGGAGAAAGGAAAAGGAAGAATAAAGAAGACATCAAAGTTTAACAAGCTTAATTATATTCAACTGGTATAAACACACACACACACAAAAGCTAAAATCACAATATAGTTCAAATCAGACGGAGACTCTTCAAAAAAGCAAGATAAAAATGACGTGCCTAAAGGTGTGATTGGTGCACACGTGTAATCCCAGGAATTGGGAGATGAGACAGAAAGATCACAAGGTTGAGGTTACTCTCAGCAATGTAGTAAGACTCTTAACAACACAGTAAGGCCCTGCTTCAAATTAAAAATAAAAAGGGCTGGGGCTGTAGCTTAGATGTAGAATGTCCTGGGTTCAGCCCCTAGAACCACACATACACAAAAATGATGTGTCTTATATAGGGCCATTCTATATAATCATCAACCAGTTTCTAAGCAGAAATCTTGCAATTCAGAAAGGAGTTGCGGAATATCATACCCACGTTGAGAGAGCAAGAAGAACCTACCGAGGTGGGCGTGATGCCGCATGCCTGAAAGAGTACTTGGGAGGCTGAGACAGGAGGATTACAGATTCAAGGACAGCTTCAGCAAATTAATGAGACCATATTGCAAAATAAAAAATAAAATAAAAAAGGGCTGGGGGTTGAAACTCAGAGGCAGAATGACCCAGTACCACAAATACAGACACACAACACACAACACCCACACACAAACACACAAAAATCCACCTTCCAAGAATACTGTTAAGCAATCAAGCAAGGTTGTTCTTAAGAAACACTTAGAAACATATGCAAATACTCAAAAATTTTAACAACATCTGATCTACAATACCAGAAATGTTAAAAGTAGTCCGTTCCCTTAATAAAAAAAAATGCTATACAGCAACACAGATCATGAATTTTAAAGGACTCTGAGAAAAGTAATTACATGCATAAAAAATATAGGAAAGTGTGCTACTATAATCATGGTAGATTGTGTTATGGGCTAACCTGAGTCCTTAGGCTTAGCATAAGTAACACCAGGTTGCTACCCTAGGTGACCCAGCTAGTCACACACAACTGCTTGTTTGGCTTCTGTAATTTCTGCTGGACTTATACCTGCAGGAACATCCCATGAAGAACTTTCCATCCTTGTCATAACTGGAATATATATAATAGAAGG
Organism: Graphiurus murinus; assembly: GCA_004027655.1. Classification (NCBI taxonomy): domain Eukaryota; kingdom Metazoa; phylum Chordata; class Mammalia; order Rodentia; family Gliridae; genus Graphiurus; species Graphiurus murinus. The sequence continues at coordinate 14,076 of PVLC010004879.1, read as the reverse complement.
ATCCATCTTTGTCACAACAAGGATATGTGTGTATCAGAAGAGGTTGACAGACTTTGTTGAGCTTATGCACAATACTAATTTGTGGCATTTGAAGGTTATGCTTGGCTACCACTCCTGCGGTGCCACCCTGCTGTGAGAATCTAAACTTTTCACCCAGAGTTTACGGTTTCTCTGTACAAATGTAGCCCAACACGGCACTGCACTGGCTGGTTAATAAAGACTTTCTTTTGGATATATTTGAGTCTGAGTGGTCTTCCCCAGCAGTCCTACCTCTCAACAATTAAACACTTGATTCTGCTATAGAATTTGAAATGAGAGCATAAAAATCCTTATGAAAGTATCTTACTATATATACAATATGAAAATAGTTGTGACATCAACAAAATAAAATTGAGATATATAAAGAAGACTTTCTATATGGAATTGAAGATGTGTGTGTGTTTGTGCATGTGTGTGTGTGCATGTGTACATGTGTGTGTGCGTGTGTGCATGTGTACGTGTGTATGTGTGTGTGCGTGTGTGTGTGTGTATGTGTGTGTGTGCGCGTGTGTGTGTGTGTGTGTGTGTGTGTGTTAATGGGGATTGAGCCTTGGGGCATTCTACCACTAAGATTCACCCCAGCCCAAACTATGTGTCACTTAAAAACTACACTCTGGAACATAGTATCTTTAAAATTGTTAGTTACAGTAAAGAAGTTTATTCTACCCAAAAAGGGTTAGAAGTTCTGCGCAATTTTTATCAGAAATTCCAAAATCAGCTGGGCATGGTGACACATGGTTGTAATCCCAGAAACTGGGAGGCTGAGACAGGATGATTACAGGTTCGTGGCCAGTCTCAGCTACTTAGTGAGGCTCTCTGCAACTTAGACACTGTTTCAAGAATTAAGAATTAAAAAATAGGGTTCGGGGTGTAGCTCAGAGGTGAACGCCCCTGGGTTCAACCTGAAGTACCACACACACACAAAAAATTTCTATTTAAATTCCAAAATCAACTTTTTGAATAAATAAAAAAAGCAACCTTAAAAATTATGTCTAATCTCAAGGGTCTATGAAAAGCTTAGTAATGTTAAAAAAAGTAACAGTATACTTAAGAAATCACCGTAAATTCTATGTTATGTGGTATTGACCACAATTAAAACTTTTAAAGAATAGTACTTCAAAGAGATCCAGCATTATACAAATATAAATTTTCAAAACTTTGTATCACAAAAGTGTTTCTCTTGGAAAAGATAACAGTATTATCCATATCTAGATAGTAAAATTAAAATAACGTCCATGAATACTCATCTAGATGGTAGAAAATTGTTATTGAATACCGAAATCAAAAAATACACGTCATGTATAAAAAAATAGTACTTATACAAATGAAAGCATGCATAATTTTACTGGCAATGCACATAGGGTTCATATGTATTTCACTTATACCTTACATTGTCCTAAAGTGTACAGTATTAAAAACTGAATCCAATTATATGTCAAAAGATAAACACGTGTGTGCGGGCGTGTGTGTGTGTGTGTGTATGTGCATGTGCAGATGCACAGTACTAGAGATTGAACTCGGGCATTCTACCTCTGAGCTATAGCTATGCTCTCAGCCCTATTTTTTTTTTTTATGGTACTGGGGATTGAACTCAGGGGCATTCTACCTCCGAGTTACACCCCAAGCCCTATTTTTTTATTCTGTACTTTGAAACTGGGTCTCACTAAGCTGCGGAGGGCCTCACTAGGTAGCTGAGGCTGGCCGCTAACCCAGATCCTCCGGTCTCAGCCTCCCAAATGCTGGGATTACAAGCATGCTCGACCACACCCAGCTCCTATATTTTATTCTTTATTTTAAAACAGGGTCTCACTAGGTTGCAGAAGCTTCACTAAGTAGCTGAGGCTGGCAGCGAACCTGCAATCCTCCTGTCTCAGTCTCCCAAGAACTAGGATTCTATGTGTCACAATGCCCAGCTCCTAAAAACATTATTAACTGATGTGAGGGAAACTACTTTAAAAAGGGAAACAGAAAATTGAATTGCAAAACATGAGAAATAGAATCTTCACGACACGAAATGCTGAATAAATGTAAACGTACTTTAAAAAATTCATTCTACATAACTAAAGTTTTCAGCTGTGACTATTTATCCATGAGGAGCAGCATATTAAACCACTGACATCTACTGAATGGCAGAAAGAAACCACAGAAAATCCATTATAACCATTCATAAAAAGCTCTGATGAGAACACTTTAATCAATCAGTAAATATTGAATTTTCTGCATGATGCTATTCACACAGTACAGTGGCTCAGCGTGGAGGTATTTAGAAGTGTGCACAGCTACTCTGAGGCCCCCAGAGCAGTGGAGAAGCACTTAGATCACACAGACCCTTCCAGGTGAGGCGGGGACCAAGCTTCACTGTGACTGTGCTGGCTGGGAGGTCATGGAGGGCAGGAGGAGCCTCAGAGGATTTTAAGGCATGATAAACATAGGGCAGATGTCCTGTGATGGCAAGAAAAATAAACCTAGGCTTGTTAAAATAATGGTCACTGGAACAGAGCTTCACGATGTAAGTTTGAAAGCCAGGCTATGACCTCCGGCTTCTCACCTGTGTCCTTCCTACATGAGTGTGTAGCTACAGTCTCTTGTCTCTTCACATTCCAGTGTTCTTTCCTTTGCTCCAGAAAAGTGACCAGGTGTGGCTTAGAGACAGCAAGACCTGTTGATTGAAAAATAAAGCATATTTGCATGGGAATCTCCCATGAAACACTCACATTTCTCCCCTCCACACACTGTTACCTCCATCCTTTACAAATTTTTTTTAAAAAAGGAATAATGGAAGATCCTTGAAAATGGCTTTCTTGAATGTTGTCTTCTGACCTATTAGAATTTGCAGAAGTCATTTTCAATTTGCAGATCTTTATGTGTACATCCAACTACTCCCAATTAAACCTAAAAGAGAGAAACTGGAATCTAAGCTGTAGAGCACAATATGCCACTGCTTTCTAAAAATTACCAATAATCTAGAGTGAAAGATGTATATTGCATCAAGAAAGTAGGAGATTAGAGCCAAAAGAGGATTGCAAGATATTGTTATTGTTGTTGTTTACACCAGGAAATCACCAAATATTTGCTGGGAAACTGGAATGGAAGCAGGGTGTGGTGGCACTCGCCTTGGGAGGCTGAGACAAGAAGATTGCAGGTTTGAGGACAGCTTCAATAAGTAGGGAGACTCTCATCAACCTAATGAGACCCTGTTCCAGAAAAAAGGGAAAATGGCCTGAGGGTGCAGATCTGAGGTAGAATGCCTGAATTCAATACCCAGTACCACACACACAATCAAACAAAAAACAAAACAAAACAAAATGCTGGAATGTGAAAATCATTCATCAACAGAAAGTTCCAAGATATATTCTACAAAGGAAGGAAATTAAATGTTGATAGCAAGCTAGGTGTGGTAGCCCTCAGCAACTAGAGAGATCCTGTTTCAAAATACAAAATAAAATAGGGCTAGGTATGTAACTCAGAATGCCCCTGGGTTCAGTAACACACACACACACACACACACACACACACACACACACACACATACACTGTTGACAGTGAATTAGAAATTTTGTTGTACAGAAGATGTCCTTACCCAGGAAGTTCAGGTTCCTGTAGTTCTCTAACATCACATCCCGATACAAATTCCACTGAGAAGGGTTTAGGAATTCCCACTCCTCTGGAGAGAAAACAACGGCTACATCCTTGAATGTCAACAATTCCTGAAATAAAAATGAACCCAGATAAAAGCATCTTGAACATGTGATCACTGACAGTCTTTAATTGATCCACAAAGAAGTGAGAGTTAATTATCAACTAACATACATTTAACACAGCAGTATTTCGTAATGCAACATCTAACTCTGAACGTAAAACGTAACACCCACAAAATCAGTTTTAATACAGCACGCTGTGAAATATAAAATGTAAAATCAAATCAACACAAAAGCATGCATTTGAGAGCTACATTTTCATTAGACAAGATAAAGTGTATGTATTTCTTAGTTGAGAAAGTGAAGGTTGACCCTCAAATTTTAATAAGTACAGTCATGAATGGGAAGTCATTTGGTTTAGGGATTCTGATTCAGCAATTCTTAGGTAGGTCCAGGGTCTCTAAACAAGTATCAAGCTAGCTCTAGTGACGTCAACACCAGTGGTCACTTGTAGCAGATGCTGTTGATGTTGATTGATTAGAAACCTCTCACATGAAGATGACAAGGTAGATGAGAAGGCCTGGGTGGTCAAAGACAGAGATCTCTCCTACCTCTTCTTCCACAACTGTCTTACTCTTATGTAGGATTTTAACCAAAACGTTGTAGGAATAAGTAATCACAGGAGACAGCAAAGCAGTCATGTGGTGAGTCAAGAAAGAACATCAAGGTAGTCACAAATGAATCAGGGAATGAAAAGGTAAATAGGAAAGCTGTCAAGTCTTTGCTTACCAGTCTCATTTGGTCTGTGTGCAGAAATATTCCCTTGGGTGGGCAGTTTGTGTCCCTCCCAAACCAGACTGAAGTGACCTCAAAGCTGACCACTAACAAGACTCCCAACATTTTCTTTGTGATCTTTGAGACAAGGTCAGTCGTACTTGTTAGCCTGAGAGAACTGTTGCTTGTTTTCCAGGCTGCCACAAGATATAATCTGAACATTTATCAATCTCACAATAATAGGTTTGACAATTTTTGATACATTAATGGTGATTGCCTCTTTTTTTTTTTCATATTAACAATGCAAAGTCAAATTGGGTAGACACACAAGTGTGGAAATTAAGATGACCATAAATCCCACTAATAAGGTCAGTCTTAAAGCACTTATGATATAAAATTTAGAGTCCAGTTTTGTGGCCTGAGGTGTGATGCTCTTCAGTCTGCACTGTCTTGTCAGTTTCTGGATATGATTGGAGCACGAGAAGACATCCCTTCAGGATCAGCTTGCTTGACTTTTCAGATTTCTCATGAACAGTTTACTGGGTTGCCTCTGGGGCTATTGGCTCTGTACCTGCTGGCTTTAGGCAGCTGTGATGAACCTGATTAGCTAAACTGGTGCTTTGTCTAAAACCCATTTATACCTTTTTAACATTTGGGAAGCACACATATAGCATTATAGTTACGCAAGAACTCACTCTCACTTTAAAAGTGAAATTTAGACCCTAGGGTTTAAGACAACCATAGAACAGAGACAATAACAATCACAGAAAATTATCTTAATAGAACCTCACTGTAAACCTTTTGGATAATTTGTAAATCTAACCATCTTTATCACACATGCAATATTCTTTTCCTAAGCTTTATCCTTCACAAACATTTGTCGATGTCCTTAACTTTAGCGTACAAGATGCTTTATTTTTAAAATATTCTTTCCTTTTATCATACATTACCAAAGCTTCTTATAACTTTTTTATATCTCTTTCTCATCCGTACTTACTGGTTCCTTTCTGCAAAAATTTCCCTCTTGATTTTACATTTTGAAATAATTTTGTACAGTTTTTAAAAATAAATTAAAATCATCTATTCAAGTTTTACACTGGCCTAGACTTTACTTTTTTTTTTTTTTTTTTGCAGCACTGGGGATTGAACTCAGGGGCATTCTACCTCCGAGCTATACCCCCAGCCCTATTTTTTTTTTAAATTCTTTTTATTTTGAAACCGAGTCTCACTAAGTTGTGGACTGCCTCACTAGGTAGCTGAGGCTGGCCGTGAACACGGATCCTCCGGTCTCAGCCTCCCAAATGCTGGGATTACAAGCATGCGCCACCACGCCCGGCTTGGCCTAGACTTTAAAGAGTGACAGGGTTTTTCTTTTCAGATTTTAGCTAGGACTGACAACAATAACAAACTCTTAAGCAACCTTGAATAGAGTATAAACAAATGAAGATGGGAAAAGAGAAAGAAACCTGAAACCTGGGTGACTGGCATGTAGCAGTTTTCAGTTTTTCTACTCTATTTTTTTTTGGGGGGGGGGGCTTTCTTGGACGGACAAAATGATCCTGTAGACAAAGGGATATAATTTTAAACAAGAATAAGGTTAAGGCTTGAACCTTACATATATTTTTCAATATCTATTTTTGTTAACCCTATGTTTTGTCTGAAATCTGTGGCCTTTATGCAGAGCGCAGCTCCCAGGTGATGCCCAGGGCAACTGGTGACTTTTGAGACAAAGGTTGGTCCATCATTTGCTTTTAAGTCTGGCCTTCCTGAGGAGATTTGCATCAGTACCTTTTTACAGTCCTGGATTGGTGGCTCATCGCTCTGCAGCAGGATAACTGGATTCAAGGTTTGTACCACCTTCAGCTGCATATGGTAGTTCTCATACAGTAAGCCTGGCACTGCTTGTTGAACCAGAATCTGGACTGCTGTCCTCATTATTTTTGAGACAATCAAGTTGAAAAGTTTTTAGCAATTGCCTTTTCAGTTGTTGAAAGGCCTGTTGTTATTCTTTTTTCCCACACAAAGGGGTTTTACTACAACAGCAAAGTTTGGAATCCAAATGTGACAGAACCCTCCCACTCTCAGAAATTTCTTTTTTTTCTGCTCCCAATAGTCTCTTTCTTTTTGGATGGTGAATTCTAGACACTTTACTTCCTCAATAAGACCCCTACAGCTCAGAAAAGAAAACCAATAAAGAACATAAACAGGGAACATCTGTCTTCCATTGTGGCTGCAGAAAAATGAAGGCACATCCTGAAAGTATGGTAGATCATTGGTAAATTACAAAGAGTCACCAAAACATCAGTTCCTCCTTTATGAAGGCTTATGACAGTTAATACTATATCCTCACCTGGGCATGGTGGCGCACACTCATAATCCCAGTATTTGGGAGGCTGAGACAGGAGGATTGCAGGTTCACAGCCAGCCTCGCCTACTTTGGCCCTCCACAACTTAGTGAGACCCATTTTCAAAATAAAGAATAAAAAAGAGGACTAGTGGTGTAGCTTGGAGGTAGAATTCCCTGGGCTCAATCCCTAGTCCCCCACCCCACCCGAAAAAAAGTGGACACTGGAATTTAATATTAAACCTATGGAAGAGTATTTGAGAAATTTTAGAACTGTTCACAAATGATTTATTACTTACTGATTGATTTGTATGAAAATAGCAATAAAATTTATATTTATTATATGAAAAGTATCTGATACCTTTGCTTTCTCTGTTGAAGTATGAAATAGATGTGTTTTATAAGTTTTTCCCATTCTATAGATACAAACACTCAGTTTATATATATTACTGGGTTCTTTTTTTTTTTTTTTTTCCGGTACTGAGGATTTAACCCTGGGACATTCTACCTCCGAGCTACACTCTCAGTCCTATTTATTTATTTATTTATTTATTTATTTATTTATTGCGGTACTGGTTATTGAATTCAGGGGCATTCTACCTCCAAGCTATACCCCTAGCCCTATTTTTTATTCTTTATTTTGAAACGGGGTGTCACTAAGTTGCATAGTGCCTCACTAGGTAGCTGAGGCTGGCCGCGAACCCGGATCCTCCGGTCTCAGCCTCCCAAATGCTGGGATTACAAGCGTGCGCCAACACACCCGGCCTATTTATTACTCTTTATTTTGAAACAGAGTCTAAGTTGTGGGGGACCTTACTAAGTAGCTGAGGCTGGCCTTGAACCCAGATCCTCCTGTCTCAGCCTCCCAAGTACTGGGATTACAAGCCTGTGGCACCACGATCGGCTTTTACAGGGTTCTTTAAATGTTTAGTTTTTCTCACTCAAAACTGCGAATAAAAATGGAAAGCAAAGCCTGGCAGCCCTGTGACTGTAAGGTAAGATCCACTTTTTGGGAGTTTGTGTGTGTGTGTGTGTGTGTGTGTGTGTGTGTGTGTGTGTGTGTGTGTGTGTTACAGGGGATTGAACCCAGAGGCATTCTACCTCTGAGCTACATCCCCAGGCTGATTTTATTCTTTTATTTTAAAACAGGGTCTAAGTTGTGGATAGCCTCACTAGGTTGCTGAAACTAGCTGAGAATCTGCCATCCTCCTCCTTCAGTCTCCCAAGTAATGGGATTAAAGGCATCAGCCACCACACCTGCCTAAGACTAGTCTTGATAACCCCAGCACTTGGGAGGCTAAGACAGAAGGATACAGATTTGAGGCCAGCCTTAGCAAAGTAGCAAGATCCTTAGCAACTGAGCAAGACTGTGTTTCAGGTTAAAATAGGCCTGAATGGGATTCTCTGTTTGATAATATCCTGTGGCTATTTCTACCAATTGTGGTTTGAGGAAAGAACCAAAAGCCATGGGTATGTACTAAAACAATGGAGGCTCAGGCAAGACCACCATGCACTTGGCCCTATGCACTCTGTGTGTGTCTTGGTTGATTTTAGTGGATTATTTCTTACTAATAATCCACTAAACTGTTAGTACAGAGAGTTTTCTAATTTAAGTCTTCCAGGAATCACTAAACCTGAAGGTGGTCTTGGGGTACTGAACGTGCAGTTGTCTTTGAGATCTGAACATCTTACTTACAAAAACCTCATGAAGATACACCATGGCATGCCATAATCTGATTGCCGCCTCACCTCATGAATGGAATTCTGGGTAACTACAAACTAATAAATATATGTAAGTATACATTTTACTCTATTTTCAAGCTCTTTAAAAATAACTGAATATTTGTAGCAAGAGAAAAAGAATGTATTGTAGGTTAAAGACGTAGGAATCAAATGTATGACAAGCCTGAAAGAGTATTTGGGAAGAGAAAAAGAGGAGCACACTACTATAAAATTCTTATAATTCTGCATGAAGATAAACTTTAACTAAAAAATGAATTTTATGAAACAAAACAACCATTAAAAAGTATAGGGAAAGCTCACACAAAAGGGACATGGGCTCCTTAATTAAGCTTACACAAAAAAGGGACGTAGGCCCTTTAAATAGAAGCGAGAGCTCTCACCCATGGTGCCAAACTTTCTAGTGGGCATGCCAAACTCAACTTTCCCGGTCATGAAAAGCGCGGGCTACCTGTTTTGATTTAAATGCGTGATGAGTGCCCTAATTGGCTGGGGACCCCAAGTTCCTCCCTCTTGTTCCTATCTATAAAAGGTCTTTCCCCTTCTTCAATAAACGAGATTGTACCATGAGTCTGTCTCCTGCCTGGTCTTGTTGGTGTTCGGCCGGTCTACCTTCCTCTCGCCCCGGGGATCCGGCAGGGACCGACCCTGTAGTTCGGCTGGGGAAAGGAGCGTTCTCGGAGACCTCTGAGGTTGGCCCTGAAGTGGGGCCCTTCAAAAAAGTATCATCAACTAAGTAAATGAAGGAGCTCCCGAGCTATATTAAGAGAAGCAGAGGGCTAATCAGACATGCAGGTTATAATTTCTTTATTTCTATTTTTATGAATTACTTTTATAGAAAGAAGGCTTTACTTGTGTCATAAAAACAAGACAGTTAAGATATATGATGCAATAGACCAGAGATGAGCCCAAGATACATACAGGAGCAGACAACTTACCACAGATGAATTCATCTTTTCTGTTAGAGACATGTAGAGGACTTTGGAATTACAGCTGAAAGAGAAAGCGAATGATGAAAATCATGTGAGAAACATGCATTGCTCCTAGACTCAACTATGCAAAAGCTCTACACAGTGGTCTAAGGGGAAAAAGTAAAATAAAATAAAAAAGGACACTAGGAAACAATGATTTAAAAAAAAAACTTCCTTACAGAGAAATATTCTCTTACATGTGAGAATTGCAAGACAGTTCTTGTTGAAGGAGCACCCACAATTTTATCAAGTGGTAGAGATTAAATATGCAACTTGCCTTTACCTTTATAAAAACATTTAAGTGTTGCTGAGTTGTCATGAAAAAATAATTTGAAACTTTAAGAATGATTTTTAAGAAAGCTTCAATGTGCCAAAAGTAAAAAACAAAAATCGTTTATAAAATAAATATTATAATATTTAAATTATAAAAAGATACTTAGAATTGTATCTGTTCACCAATGAATACAGATGTAGAACACAGGCCTTGATACAAGTGTTTTCATTAGAATGCTCATATGCCTAAATTTCATAGAAAGTATGCATCTTTCAACCGAACAATTTTGGCTTCTAATTTCATAGAACTTTTGTGCCAACAATTTCCATGACCTGTCTCCGTGTACCTACATCCTCACGGACATGCCTCCTACAATGACCACCGCTTTCCCACTGGCCTTGCTTTGGCCAGTGAGTCATCAAGAAATGAATACAATGGTTTTGAAATGAATTTTCCCATTGGATTTTGTCTTCTCAAAATAGTGTCATAATGTAAAGAAGCCTCAGGCTAATCTGTCGAATACACACGGCGTGACCAAGGCCAGCACAAGCCACCAGATAACAATGAACAAGAGTCACACGAAGTCTACAACCTTTTCTGTGATGACACACAATATCCAAAAAGGTCCTGCTGAAATCACTGAGTGCAAAAGCTGACGCACAGAATACTAAACAAATGAAATGCCTTCTAAGAGTGTTTTTTAAAAGGGAGTTACCATAAAGCATTGAAAGAAACCAAGACTAACATGTTTAGAGCCAATTCTTCTAAAGGAAGATTTTTCTAAATCGCCTGCTGTTACTAAAATTGCAAAACACACAGGAGCCGGGCATATGGGCGAGTTCAATGGGGATGTGGTGGGAACCATCACCCTGCATCTTTCAGGTCTGGATGGTGCACTCATCTCTGCACTCCCTCCAGGGATGCCATGTTGATTTGGATTCAGTTTTTTCCCTGGTAGCTCTATGGCCCACATTTTGCCTTTCCCACCATAAAAGCCATGACTCCACAGGCTAGGAACTACTGTGGGGATTCTGCCATGGGCTAAGCATGTCTATCCCAACTATACATCCTGGGACTGGGGAAATAACCACAGGATGAGTTCAGGGAGCCACGGGACTCACTGTCTGTCGGACCTTGGCTAAACCACCTCTGATCCCCTGACCTCCATAAGCACCTACCTGACTGGAGGACCACGATGACGCCTGGATCTCCTGGAGTCAACGTCACTTCAGAGCCCGTGTCCAGCAGTCCCCGAAAGGTCTCCTCTTTTCCTTTGCCCCAGTGCACAGTTACCTGGTGAAAGGCCGTAGGTGCCTGTGGGGAAAGATGGGAGAAAGATTCTCAGTGGAACTCTTTGGTTCTGTTCCAGGGTCCTTCCTCAAGGGGACCTGGTCTCCCCTTAAACCAAGGGGCTCTGGGTCTGTAAACTGGCTCAAGTCTGGGAACTGGTTGTGGGTCTGTGATTCCCTGCTCTTAAGATTTGTCAGACTTTGCTACACTTGTCCTGGAATTTTTCTGTTTATATAAATCGAATAAGAATTTGGTGCATTTCCTATTTCACTTTTGGGAACACCATGCTGATCAGCCAACGCACGAGTCAAACCCTTCTGTTCATCGCTTCTCCTCTGCTGCCCACTGTGGTAAACATGGCCACCTAGCCTTTCATGGTTGAGAACAGCAACCTGGGCCCTGCCACGCCAGGATCCAATAATAGCCAACACAATTAAGCCTCCAAATTGATTGATTGTGTCTCCAACTAAGTTCCAGCATACAGAGAACAGCAATGGCAGAGCCCTTCAAGGATAACGGTGTCCCGCTGACACATTTGTTTGTTAAAGTACAGATGAAGGGCATGTGCTCTGGACACCTCCACTGAGCAAATCCCTCTAGTATTCTCAGTTCTCTGAGCCTTTGAATAGCTTCATCTACAGAAAACCAGAGGGCAGGCATTTCCCACTCATTCACTGTAGGCCATCTTTTGATCCATACCTCACCAATCAACCAACCAAATAAACTATTTGACACCCTTTATAACACTGCCAGCTACTGCATTATGTCTAGAATCTCTCCTTAATGGGCCCATATCAATAAATTCAGCCTGATCTAACTGTATGTTATTTCCACCATTAACCCACTAAAATGGGATTTTATCCCTCAAAATCCATCCCACTCATGTTCCCCAGGCATCTGCTTGTACAAATTAGAAAACTCAAGAACTTCTTTTTAGCTAGGCATAGTGGCACACGCTTGTAATCTCAGTTCTTTGGAGGCTGAGACCGGAGGATCCGGGTTCACAGTCAGCCTCAGCTACTTAGTGAGGCCCTCCCCAACTTAGTGAGACCCTGTTTCAAAATAAAGAATAAAAAATAGGACTGGGAGTGTGACTCAGAGGTAGAATGCCCCTGGGTTCAATGTCCAGTGACACACACACACACACAGGCCTTGGAGTACAGCACAATTCTTCATGGGTCACACTCTGCACCTCACCTGGAGGGGCCGCTTACACTTGCTTCTAGTTACAGGTCCAGAGGAGAAGAGGGGTGGTGAGGAAGGGCCTGGGGAGTATCAGCATTCTCTTGCTCAGTTTCCAGCGATAATGCAGGACTAACTAGTTCCCTCAGGGAAGGGTGGAAAAGCCCATTCTACAGAGGGTGGGGAGGCCATGTCTTCTGGCAGGATAAACCCCTGGGAATGTAGGGATTCCACTTCCCTAGCCTCTTTAGGTCCTTACACACACATATCTCCATTCCAATTTGCAGGATCCTGTTGTTTTCCTACAGGGCCTGCACTTTAACTGCAAACACCTTTCAGGATGGTGTTACCTTATGCTGAATTATCTTATGTTGTAATTCAGCCAGGTTCAGGATGAGGACCTGTGTTTGGCTTTCAGCAATTCCAGCCGTATGACAACGACAGACAAGATTCTCCTTCAAAGCCCACTGAGAAGCCTCTAGTGTAGCTATGCGCTCCTGGAGCTTACCTTTCTCCTCTGTTAATCTGTCCAATGATGCCAGGAGCAACCAGCCAACATCACTACATTCCTTCAATTCTCAGAAATGTTCAAAAGGGTCCTATATAGAGTCATTAAACACCTTGCCTCTCACACGGGGCAAATTAAGGAGCACTGAACGCATCCAGTTTGCGTATCTCTTCAAACAGTTCATGCCATGGATTATCCCTCTCTGTACTACCAGGAGGGTATTTAGTAAATTTGCGTCTAATGAAATTATAGAGCCAGGCCTGGAAACCACAAAATCAACTGAGGCAATTCATCCTCACAATTCTGTATGAATGGTGTGGTGGTGCACACCTGTAATCCTAGCACTTATGAGGCCAAGACAGGAGCATTGCAGGTTCAAAGTTAGCCTCAGCAACCCAGGGCGAACCTCAGCAACTCAAAATAAAAAACAAAAATGGTTCAAAATAAAAAACAAAAATGGCTGGGGTGTAGCTTGTAGATAGAAAGCCCCTATGTTCAATTCTAATACCAAATTAATTTAGTCATTAATTAGTTGTCTATTAAACTGTAGGTATTACTGAGAAAATATGAAGAAGTATTAGTAAAGATTTTTGCCACAGTATTTGTGGATATGTGCTTTTGGGGAGTGTTTCTTTCCTGCATGCTGCACAGTCAGTCCTTAGTACAAAATTTCAACACTAACTGGAAAGCTGTAAGGTCTGCAGGAAGACACAATGAATATCAATTATAATCTCAGAACCAGGGGAAGCAGTAAATTTTTTATACTAGTCATTCCATTTCAAGTTCTACTAGGGCTTTGGCTATCAGTCTCATAAAGTTAGAGGAAAGAAAGATTTAAAGTAGATTTGCAACGTCATTGAACACTGTAAAGAAAGAAGTGATGATCACATAGTGACCATGGTATCCTGTCCAGCCAACTTACTAACAGGCAAGTCAGTCCTTTACACCAGAACGGAGCCCCTAATTTGAGATGGGATATATCCCAGCTGTGTGTGTGTGTGTGTGTGTATATATATATATATATATATATATATATATATATTTTTTTTTTTTTTTTTTTTCCAGCCACAGGCATTTCTGCAAATTGCAAATCTGAGAGCTCACCCAGCTCATTCATAGGGGAGGTCAGGTAGCTAAAACCACCTGTTAAACGAGAGATGGAGTGTAGAGAAACAGTTCCAGCCTCGAGTGCAGGTTCCCTCTGAGAAGTAAATGAGGAGGACACTTGTTGCTGACACTTGGAAGGCCAAGCACAAGAGAAAGCAAACTTTTTCTACAACAAGATGTTCTGCCAGAATTTGTTTTCAAGATAAGAA
>PVLC010004878.1:43088-81084 GCA_004027655.1 Graphiurus murinus | reverse complement strand
TTTTTTTTTTTTTTTTTTTTTTTGCGGTACTGGGGATTGAACTCAGAGGCATTCTACCTCCGAGCTATACCCCCAGCCCTATTTTTTATTCTTTATTTTGAAACCGAGTCTCACTAAGTTGCGGAGTGCCTCACTAGGTAGCTGAGGCTGGCCTCGAACCCGGATCCTCCGGTCTCAGCCTCCTGAATGCTGGGATTACAAGCGTGCGCCACCATGCCCGGCTACCATAGTATATTTTGTAATATGTATTAAATTACATTCAGTCACTCTGCATCTTCCTTGGACTAAGCAAACTTATTTATCTTGTTTTTTTTTTTTTTTTTTAACTAGTATAATAACAGCTGACATTTGTTGAACATTGGTTGTTTGCTATGTTCTGTAGATGGGTTTCTCTATTTATTTACAGTCCTGGGGATTAAACCCAGCAGTGCTCTGTCACTGGGCTACATCTTCAGCCCTACCCCTTTTATTCTTTTTTTTTTTTTTTTTTTGCGGTACTGGGGATTGAACTCAGGGGCATTGTACCTCCAAGCTATACCCTCAGCCCTATTTTTTATTCTTTATTTTGAAACCGAGTCTCACTAAGTTGCGGAGTGTCTCACTAGGTAGCTGAGGCTGGCCGCGAACCCAGATCCCCTGGTCTCAGCCTCCTAAATGCTGGGATTACAAGCGTGCGCCATCACGCCCGGCTTCCTTTCATTCTTTTGAGACAGAGTCTAATTAAGTTGCCCAGGATGGCCTTGAACATATGGTTTTCCAGCCTCAGCCTCCCAAGTAGCTGGGGGTACAGGCATGTACCACCACTCCTGGCTTGGGTTTTTCAATTTAATCTTGATATCAACCCTATGAAGTACATACTCCATTTTACAGATGAGAAAATCCAGACATGGAGTGACTGATTATCTTATCCAAGGATTCAAACCACCAGTAAATGGTCTTCTAAGTACTGGGATTATAGCTGTGTGCCACTACACCCGGTTTATCAAAGAATTTAGATTTAAATTCAACTAATGTTTATAGAGGAGCAGATATCTTGCAATGGGCTTTCAAATGGCTCAATTAACCGATCAAGTTTTTTTTTTTTTTTTTTTTTTTGCGGTACTGGGGATTGAACTCAGGGGCGTTCTACCTCTGAGCTACACCCCCAGCCCCTTTTTATTCTTTATTTTGAAACAGAGTCTCACTGAGTTGCGGAGTGCCTCACTAGGTAGCTGAGGCTGGCCGCGAACCTGGATCCTCCGGTCTCAGCCTCCCGAATGCTGGGATTACAAGCGTGCGCCACCAAGCCCGGCTACCACTTCAGTCTTCTAACTCATCTCTTAATACTTCTGAAGGCTACCACGTTGGTCTGTAGTTTGTTACTATCTGTCTCTGGCATACTTCCTGAGATTTGGCAAGCAGGCTGTCCTTGCCAGTCATCCTGACCATAAGCCTTTTGTGGCTTCTGTTTTCAGTGGAGCACAGGATGGGAAGGTAAAAGGGAGAGGCAGCCCTGCCAAGGGAGGACTCCAGAGTCCTGGGTTTTAATCCAGACCCCTCTAAAAAAAAAAAAAAAAAAAAAGACTGAAGTGGTGGTACATACCTATAATCCCAGTACTTGGGAAGCTGAGACAGGAGGATAGCAGGTGAAGCCAGCCTCCGCAACTGAGCGAGGGCCCCAACAAATAAACAAAAAAATAGGGCTGGTGGTGTAGCTCTGAGGTAGAATGTCCCTGGGTTCCATCCACAGTACCACCTCCTTCCCTCCGCCGTACACATACAAGAGATGAGTTAGAATCTGAGGGTTCTGGGTTCCCAGTTTGGGATAATGTACTTGTGGGTTCCACTCTCCCCCACCTCTGCTGCTCTTGGCATTAAGGAAGCAGCACAGATATAGCTATGAACACTCTGCCTGGTGTTCTGTAGTCCAGAAACCGAATATTGAGACAGTTCAACAACCATTGCCCATCTAAGAGTATTTCCCACTTAACAGTTAGGCACAGCCCAGATCAAGCTGAATCAAGATATGAAGAGTTGGAAGAGTCACTTTAATCAGAGCAATGGTAGTCATAGCAGCAGTGGCAGTGTAGTAGTAGTAATACCAGCTCACTAGCAATGCAGCGCTTGTTCTATGGAGTCCTATTCTAAGTGCTATCCATAGATGAATGTAACCCACACAACTCTGTGAGGTAGGAGCTCACATATCTCTATTGTATAGATAGGAATCCCAAGGAAAAGAGTAAATGAGGAATTGCCTAAGTCACATAGCCTGTGCCAAGCAGAGCCAGGATTCCTGCTCAGGTAGTCTTGTTCTAGAAAGTGTTATAAAGTCACAACACACTTGCCCGTATGTTGGTCAAGGGGAAGGAACTGGGGATTTCCACTGGACAATGCAGGTTCACATCTTGGTTTGTCCTTTATTTCCTGTGGGACTTTGGAGGATGTTACTTAATACGTTCATTCTATTGTCAGATTTTTTGTGAGTCCTCCTTCTGCGCTAACTATGCTGGATGCTTGCAATTTATGATCAATAAGGAGGACAGGTCCTTGACTCAGGATTTTCACAGTCGAGGCATTAATGATCGTTAATTAATTATGACTGCAGTAAGTGCTGTAAAAGAAAAGTTCAGTTGCTATGAGAACTTATTAAAAGGGACATTCTCTAGCCCAGGGTCGTGGCAGAACAACTGAGCGTCAATTCCTCCACTTGAAACATGAGAATTTGCCAGCCATGGTGGTACAAACTTGTAATCCCAGGGAGGATCGCAGTACTAAGAGAGAAGAATCACAGGATTGAGGCCATCCTCAGCAACTTAGTGAGACTCAATTTCAAAAACAAAAAAAATAAAAAACGGCTAGGGGTATAAGTTAGAATGTCCCTAGGTTCAATCCTCAGTACCAAAGAAAACAAAACAAAAAAGGAATTAAATTTCTTGCTTCAGAAGTCAAATGAGTGACTAGATCTGAAAATACTATATAAAAGTAAAAACTACATACATTTAAAAATATTACTATGGTGATTTCTGGGACATGCTAATGTTCCTGAGAATCTGCTTCAAATCAGTTTTTACTGTCTCCCAGTAATCTATATAGATTCAGTTACTTTCTAGACAATAAAAACCTTTGTAGGTGGCCCTTAATGACTATCAGGCTTTCTAGCCAGAGGGGAGGATCTGAATAGTAAGGAAGTTGAAATGAAAAGTCCTTTCTCTTTCTATACCTGTACTCGTGTTGCAAGAAAGAAAACAAAGCCCTTGCATTTTATAAACTTAAGTGTTTTCATGTCATTTAACTATCGCTTATAAGTAATCCAGCAGCATACTTATATATCATTCAAAAATGGTTCCAACTTTTTAACCAGACACCTGTGATTTGTTCTGACCCATATAGATAAATCAACTCAAAGATGAAGCATTTTTGATTATGCATCTTAAATCCAGGATTTAAGATTTCTGTCTGGCAGTCACAAATGTCCCAGAAATTAGACATATCACTATATTTTAGAGCTTCAAGGTCAAATTCTGCAGCCAATCTAAGTATTATTTTTCTTGAGGGTAATTAAATATTACAGTGGCTACTTCTTTTTTTTTTTTTTTTTTTTTTTTGCGGTACTGGGAGTTGAACTCAGGGGCATTCTACCTCCGAGATATACCCCCAGACCTATTTTTTATTCTTTATTTTGAAACCGAGTCTCACTCAGTTGCGGAGTGCCTCACTAGGTAGCTGAGGCTGGCCGCGAACCCGGATCCCCTGGTCTCAGCCTCCCGAATGCTGGGATTACAAGCGTGCACCACCACGCCCGGCCAGTGGCTACTTCTACCTGAAATAATTTCTTTGATTTGAAGTGCATTACGATGTCATCAGCTAAGGCAGCACAGTGTTCAACTTCTTGGAAATTCAGATTTCCACACGTGCACTTTATTCTTTTAATCATGAAACAAATGAAAGCCCTTATACTTTTAAACAGAAGCGGCTCAGCTTTTCCAATTGCGGTGCTGGTTCTTTTTATTGTTGCGGTGGTAAGGCATTCTGCTGAAATCTACCTTAGTTACAGGGCCAGGCTTATGATTGGATACAATGGACAGCCTAGTAGAGGAGAGAGAGAGAGAGAAAGGTTTATATTAACATTTAGATGGCTTATTGAAGCAATCTTCCACTGTGAACTTATGCTACACAGATCTTTGCTTAAGCCCCATTACTT
Organism: Graphiurus murinus; assembly: GCA_004027655.1. Taxonomy (NCBI): domain Eukaryota; kingdom Metazoa; phylum Chordata; class Mammalia; order Rodentia; family Gliridae; genus Graphiurus; species Graphiurus murinus. The sequence goes on along the minus strand of PVLC010004878.1, from coordinate 76,904 downwards.
TTATCCATCTATCTCCATCTCTAGCTCTAGCTCTAGTTTTATCAAAGAAACCTTTCTTAGATTTTCTATTGGGTTTTTTTTTTCCTAATGTATGCATATACCTAATCTCAGATTTCTGGGTGTTACCTCACAAAAGAAAAGTTTGATCTATCACAGAATTTCTCTCTGAACGAACACAGTACTGACATCATTTCATCTCATCTTTGGATTCCAACTGGGCCCCTGGGTCCTTTGATTCCATGTAAGAAAAGGAAGTGCTTAAAAATGCAAAAGGTTTCCCCTCCCTTGGTTCATTTACTTCTCTTTGTTTTCTTCCTGGGCAACTCTGATCTTGATTCTAGGGAAGGATGATGTCAGGCTGCTGTCAAGCCAATTGCAAGGAAAAACAAGAATTTACGTGTTCTTCCTTCAAAATGATTGATTCCACAGCTCCACATTTATCATCTGGCTCATCATTACCAACTCCACTCAGCACATTGCAGGGTGACCTTGTTAGCGCTGACTGCCCCCTTTCTGCTTCGCTGGGCGGCCTAGAGGCTGTGTGTGTTGTGTGGCAAGTGTTAACAAGGGTCTGAGTCACTGGGTTAGGAGCTCACCTTCCCAACCAGCAGGCCCAGCAGTGCTAGAGAGGCACAGGGCGCATCCTCAGACATGTCACATTGACGAAGGGGGAATGTCCTCATCTCCTTGCTGAGATCATCCATGGGACCTGTGCTGAATAATTGTCAGGGTGCAGAAAGGCCCTTAGACCAATGTTCAGTGCTGTGCTCTCTGGGGTCAATTCGTCTCTGATGATCTGTGTTGCAAACTCCGATGTGCATCTCCTCAGCGGGGCTGGGGAACTGGCAACAGGACACACAGTCCCAGAATAGCATAGCAGGTATCTCTGGGGTGCCTGTTTTATATGATTGGGAGATTTAAAGCCTTTTGTAGAAAACTAACAGTCATCTTTGGTATCTGAAGCTAAAATTAGGTATGTGTTAATGACGAAATAAGAAACTTCAAGGAGGGTTTTGCATTCAAGGCAAATCCCCCAGAATCCATTTCACAACACCCCTCAAGCCCCACTATCTCTCCCTCTTACCCAAATCTCCAATGCTGGGGGACGGGGAGGGAGGGACTTCAGTGGAAAAGACTGAACAGAACATCCTAAGACAGTATTTTCCATACAGTGGGTCAGGACCCATTAGTGGGCTGTGAAGGTAAATTAGCAGGTCACAGATGACATTTTAAAAAATGAAATAAAATAGAACATCTGGGTTGCAGTCAAATGCACTATTTATTGGAGATCATGGGAAAAATGTTTCAAAGCTGCCACCCTCAGTAATAAATTTCAGCAACTTCTTCCTATATATAAAACAATCGTTAAATATTCCTGAAGTTGATTAAAACAAGTATTTTATACTGACTGATATTGCCCATATCTGATGATTAACAGGTGAAAAGATATAGCATAATTATCTGAATTTCAGACCCATGACTTTATTATTTTTTTTTTCTTGAAGCAGCCCCCAAATTTTCCATGGTAGAGAATGCGACTAATTTAGAGCACTGTGAACTGTGGTGTGTGTGTGTGTGTGTGTGTGTGTGTGTGTGTGTGTGTGTGTGTGTGTGTGTATGAGAGAGAGAGAGAGAGAGAGAGAATTTAATATCACTCCTATGGAGAGAGAAGAGGGAGACACATTGATAGAAAATTATAGTTCTATATTTCAAGACAAATTATATTTCAAGACATATTATAGTTCTATATTCCATAGACATAGTTCTTTATTTCAAGAGTTTTTAGGCTGGGCCTGTTGGTGCATGCCTGTAATCTCAGCTTGGAAGGCTGAGACAAGAGGATTGCAGGCTTGAGGACAGCCTCAGCAAGTAGTGAGACTCTCATCAACTTACTGAGACCCTGTTTCTAAATAAGAAATAAAATTGGGCTGGGGATATAGCTCAAAGGTAGAATGCCTCTGGGTTCAATCCCCAGTAACACACACACACACACACACACACACACACACACACACACACACACCAAAGAGTTTTTAGTTACATGGCTATTTTTAAGTTTGAAATGTGAAATTGTTTAGATATTGGTATCCAAATCATGTAACCTCTCTTCCAGATGTCCTGCTTGTGAGTGTTTTCCCCCTCAGCCTGTGTATAGAACCCCGGTGCTCAGAAGCATTGCTTTATGTTAGAATCATCTGTTTCCATGACCTTTGCCTTTATTGATTTGTTTTCTTTTTTCCTATTTTTAATGTTGCCTTTGAGATTAAAGTCATTTTTCTTCTGCAATAGTAGGTGAATGGTGACTTTGCTGTTAGGAAATAGAAATTTTGATAAGGAAAAAAAGGATAGGTAGCTCCATAAAGTGTGTGTTTTTTTAAATAAACCTATTCAGAGAGCAATGACATATAAACACTTTCTCTCTCATAAAAACAAAGGCTATATAGCTAGAACCAAAAACAAAAAAATCTAAATAATAGGTAAAATATATGAAGCACTTACTATGTACCTAAAACTATTCTAGGCATTTAAAGGTATTATGTCATTTAATCCTCATAACAACCTTAAGTGAGAGGCATTGGTATTATCCCCACTTTTCTGAAGTTTAAACCAAGATTCACGGAGGTTAAGCAATTTTCCCCAAGGCCACAATTAACAGATCAAAGATTTTATTCTGAAATAGAGTCTTGCTAGGTTGATGACAGTCTCACTACTTACTGAGACTGTTCTTGAATCTGTGATCTTCCTTGTCTCAGCCTCCCAAGTACTGGAATTATAGGTGTGTGCTACCTCCTATGCCCAGTTCCATTATTCTTAATTATTTACTACATGTGTATTTATATTTAGGCAACATGTTCTATTGTTTGGTATATTTTATAAAAGAACATAAATTATATTATACTGTTAATAACCTCTATCACTTGTGTTTTTCTTACTGTCTTTTATTTAAAAGTATACTTTTATTGGTGCATTGTAATATCACATCATAATGAAATTCAGAGTAATAAGGACATACATGCACAGAGCACTTGGTTGTTTTTCTTTTTTCATACTGTGGATTGAATGTAGGAGCATTCTACCTTTGAGATACACCCTCAGCCTTATTTTATTTTTTATTTTGAGACAGAGCCTTGCTAGGATGCTGAGGGTCTCATCCAATTGCTGGGGCTGGCCTCCAACCTGCAATCCTGTCTCAGACTCCCAAGTACTGGGATTATAGGCATGCACCACTATGCCTGGCCTACTTATGTTTATCATGAAATATTCTGTTTGGGAGGTTTATGTGTCTTTAAATTTTAGCTTCATCACCTATAAAATGTGTACAGTAGGCACATTGCATAAGGTTGTGGTGAAGATCTTAAACAAAATAGTCTGTCAGATGCCCGTGGCACAGTATTTGGCACATTGTAGATACTTAAAAGAAGGTCCCCTCTCTCCCCCTCATGAAACAGTGTTTTATGTCCAGCAACTGAAAGGAAGCAGCCACTTGGCTTGTTTAACAAAAATCGTTCAAATTACACTTTGCCACTGAACATTCTCATTGCAACCAAAATGGCCAATTTTAGGCATTGGTATCTAACGTTCTCTATGCGAACCCAGCCTGCGTATGATGCTTACATAATTACAGTCATAATTTCATTCTGGCTTTTAAATCCAGGATTATATTTATGAATATTAAAAATATAAGAATACTGTACAAGTGCATTTTAGACATGGGATGCTCTGAGAATTCGGTTTATCATCTCTGATGAAGATATTACAGAAGCACAAACCAACAACGGTGCAATTTTAACACACTCCACTTCTATTTTTTCTCATTCTATTCTTTCCACACTCTAGTGTACAATTCCCTACTTTTGTTATTTTTGTCTTTCATTGCCTCTGCTAAAGCAAACATATTGTGGAATTGCCAATTATCTTATAAATATTCAAATCATGCACTGCTTTCATTGAAAGGGTTTCAGTTTTTCTGGGATCCCAGCAAGTTTCAATCAATCATTCACACTATAAAAATGTGGTAGTTTAAAAATATTTGAATAATTTCTTAAGTTTTAGGTTTCCTCTAAGATGTGACCTAATATTGGCGGAAGGTATGCACACAATGTCAAAACGTGGTAATTCAATCCTTTTAGGAAAAATTGCTGTCAATTTGTAAGAAGAAAAAAAAATCAAACTGATTTTTCAGCTTTGTACAGAGTAAACAACTGATTTATTAATGTAATATTTTGCTTTTCTCCAGATTATTTATTTGTTGCCTGAATGTTGGCACAAACATAGAGAACATATACATTTACTTGCAGTAAACAACATTAAAAAAGAGAAATTCTCACAATCTCAATGCAATAAAACGTGTTGAATCACATTCTAACAGTAAAGGTTTCGTGGGTGGAATTGCGCTTGTACTCTAAAGGTTTATTATTTTCCAATTGAACTTGACTTCCTCGTAAAAGCCAGCACCAACCCTTCAATTAGAAATACAGTGGATGGCAGTTGTGTGTAAATCTGATTAATAACCTATCTGAAATTCTTCCTCACACCAGCTGATTAAAGAAGATGAGGCTGGTCATCTAATAAAAGAGAACTACTAGGTCTCTAAATTATACCCATAGGCAGAGAAGCTAATTGTTAAAAGGATAATGCTTAAAGCATCAAAGTTCTTTTCTTGAAACAAGCTCAACCCTAGGTAGAATAAGTGTGATTTACAAAACATCCATAAAAAATTATTATTCCAATGCTATTAGCTTTCTATAATTCCTATCCCCATCTTCAGTTATGATATAGTATACAATTGCTAAGGAAATGTTAAAATGTCTATCTTATTTGTGTTAGTCATTATTCTTCAGAGGTGGTATAAGCTATCCACAGATACAGCCCATTACCAAAACATTTATTTGAACCAAAAGTTTTTAACAGAAAGTTCAGTTAACATTGCTTAACTTGACTTTAAGACCTCAAGTAGCTGATGGGATGAGATTCTTCTTAGAAACTGAACATCTGTCCACACATACCTGCACTACCTCACCAAAATGCTTGATTGCTTTGAGGAAATAAAATGGGATCACATTTCACTCATACTGGGTATCTCAGCTATCGTTTACAAAGCCAGTGATATTACACAGATTCTTGGAGGAAGGCAGTGCAAAATTATCCTAGTTTTCTAATACTGTAACATCTTTTTTTGTGTGTGGTACTGGGGATTGAACTCAGGGGCATTCTACCTCTGAGCTACACCCCCAGCCCTATTTTTTATTCTTTATTTTGAAACCGAGTCTCACTAAATTGCAGAGTGCCTCACTAGGTAGCTGAGGCTGGCCACGAACCCGGATCCTCTGGTCTCAGCCTCCCAAATGCTGGGATTACAAGCGTGCGCCACCACGCCCGGCTAATACTGTAACATCTTAACACATTGATCATTACTGTTGATAGTCCAGAGATAACTGAAAAAATCCTATTTTCTGTGGAGATGCAGTTTTTGCTTTACACAGTGGTGTGGGATGATAAGAGCAACTGTGTGTGTTAGCTTCTACTCACTGTGTCAAAACACCTGAGACAATCAAATTATAAGGAGGAATGGTTCACTTTGGTTCGTGGTTTTGGAAGTTTCAGTTCATGGTCAGTTGACTGTTGTTTTTGGGCCTGTGGCAAGGCAGCACACCATGGAGGGAGCAGGGAACAGAGGGAGATACCTCACCTCACTGTGTCCAGAAAGCACAGGAGAGAGAAAAAATGGAAAGGGGATGGGATCCCAATGTCCCCTGCAAGGTTAGTTCTCAGTGACCTAACTTCCTCCAACTAGGTCCCGCCTCCTGGAGGTTCTACCACCTTCCAGTAGTGCCATGGGCTGGGGACAAAGTCCTTCACACATAGGCCTTTTGGAGATGCTTATGCAAGCTATAACACCGTGACAGCTAAAATAAGCAAAGCTTTCAATAATGAGTGGGAATATTTCTACAGTTCTATCACTTTTAATTTGTCTTGTGGAAACACAAACATTACTATTAATGTAACATTAATCTTACTGTGGGATATAAACATGTACATATATATACATACATGTATGTATATACATAGATACATACATGTTATGTATATAAATAACATACATGCTATTTATCAACAAAATGATATTTATGTGGTGTACTATAACTTAAAACATTAGAAACTTTGAGAACAATTATTTGTAAAAAAAATTTCCAAGAGTAATTTGAACAGTATTTTTCTTATTCTCAGAATACAAATTATGATTCAGAGGCAGTATAATTTCTATGCCTCAGCTAATTATCATACACCTAAGTTTGGATTAGCTTCCAACATTTGGAGGGGGGTACTGGGGATTTAATTCAGGAGCATTCTACCTCTGAGCAACACACCCAGCCCTTTTATTTTTTTTTTGTGGTACTGGGGATTGAACTCAGAGGCATTCTACCTCCGAGCTATACCCCCCAGCCCTATTTTTTATTCTTTTATTTTGAAACCGAGTCTCACTAAGTTGCGGAGTGCCTCACTAGGTAGCTGAGGCTGGCCACGAACCCGGATCCTCTGGTCTCAGCCTCCCGAATGCTGGGATTACAAGCGTGCGCCACCACGCCCGGCCACCCAGCCCTTTTATATATATATTTTGAAACCAAGTCTTGCTAGGTTGCTGAGAGTCTAGCTACATTGCTGAGGCTGACCTCGAACCTGTGATCTTCCTGTCTCAGCCTCCCAAGTACTGTGATTACAGATGTGTGTCATCAAACCTGGCTAGCTTCCAATATTTTATCCATTGCATTCAGTGTCCCAAGCCACCTCTGAGAGTTCCTTAACTGTGAAGATTTCTGTTGGTGTCCTCCGAGACACCTTTATTCATCTTGTCACAGCCGGTCCCTCACCTGTGTTGTTAAGTTACCTTTGCTGAGTTCCTTTCCCTACTCTTTTGGAATCTCTCCAAAAGCAACAGTGCCAAACTTCCCATAGCCACTTATTTCTCCCAGCATTCCATTTTCGTAAAGTCAAAATTTGCTCACACCTATAACTGTTTTTTTCTCTGCTACACTTTCACCTTTCTTGGCCAGTTCCCTCTTTCCATTATCCTTTTTTTTCTAAAGTGTCATGTGGGTTTATCACTGGGAGACAGACGGGTGATCCAGCTGCTCACTTTGCTGTCTCTGCATAACCTGGAAAACAGATGCTGAGACACCACGCCCTGACAAATGCTGAGCGAAGTGACATGGATTAGTTACCGATCGATCGTGATGTGGTGCTTCTGTTATTTACACAGCGATTTGTGGACGGAAGAGCTAGTAGGGAAGTTTGGACTTCGTGCAATTACTCACAGCTAATATACCATGGTAACTAAAACTTGAACCAGGCTGTTGAGGGACTGGTGTTATTTAACTATACCATGGTAACTGAAATTTGTGCATATTAAAACCATGAAAAGCTAGGGCTGCCTTTATTTGATTGCTTAAAATAATTGTTGGGAGAAAGATTAAATCTGGCATGATCAGGATTATAATAAGAGAACCTAGGAACATTTACTTCCTTGTATCAACAAAGCTTGTGTCTCAATTTTAGGTCATAAATAAAATGTGATTGCATCTCCATTTTTTTTTCTAGTGTGGAAGATTAAAGAAAAAAAAGGAGGCCAGTCTAGTCAAGACTCATTCCTTGGAATTAATAAATGTAGATATTGATCAAACTCATAATTAAATATTTTAGGTTGACATGCGAGTTAATTTCCTAGTATCATATTTGAGTAATGCACTATTATTCCTAATAAGATTTATCCTACAGTAACATAAACACACATACACCATCTCTTACTCATCTGTTCCTGCTTAATGTGTATGAAACAATGATACTGAACTTGTAGAGTATACAAAAATCAGCATTCAGATGTAGGAATAATGTTTATATACAGAACTTCCATATGGAGCTATAACATTACACACACACAAAACCAGTTCTGCTGTAATGCTTGAGAATGTGCATTTGTTCCATTAGGGAATAATTTGAGCACAATGCAGATTTTTTGTTTGCTTATGCATGATTTCACATGAGAGAAACACTACATGAATGCAGAAAACTGAACCCAGATGAACCAAGCTGCATAGAGAGACACAAAACGCACATACTTCACACATCTACCAGCTATGTTATTTTACCGGTGTTGTGGTCTGGATATAAAATATCCCCCGGAGAAGCTCCTGCATTAGGCTATGCAGCCAGGTTTGAAGGTGGGACATGCCTGAAGGAGGTGGGTCTTTGGGAATGGGACCTTGGAGACTGTAGCTGCTCCTGCTCTCTGTCTCCCTCTCCCTCTCTCTCTCCTTCTCCCTCTCTCTCTCCTTCTCCCTCTCTCTCTCTCTCCCTCTCCCTCTCCCTCTCTCTCTCCCTCTCCCTCTCTCTCTCCTTCTCCCTCTCTCTCCCTCTCTTCCTCCCTCCTTCCTGGCCAATATGAAGTGAGAGTAGCTTTTTCTCTTCCATGTCCTGCCACTAAGCTGAGGCATTCCTGCCTTGGATTGACCTCTGAAACCATGAGCCCTGTGTAAATCTTTCTTCCTCTAAGTTGTGCTTGTCAGGTATTGGCCCCGGTGACAGAAAAGCTAACTAAAATAACCATAATTATCACGAGGCACATTCATCTGCACAGTGTGACAATAGTCTGTTGAATTTGGGGCGACTCTTTCTTCAACCAATTCATAATAAATAAAAGCTACAATTCTTTTCATTCCCATTTTGATAAGAAAAATTCAGGAACTTTCCAAGGTAAAATGCTATATTATTGTTGTGTTTGTATACTTATCAACCATTGAAGATAGGAAAAATTGTGCTACTGGTTTTATTAGGCTCCTGTCTGTTTTTTATGTGTTGGTGTTCCCCAACCCCATAAGGCCTATAGTTTTTATCATGCAATTTTTGCTAGTACAGTGATTTCATATTGTGTTTTACATATAGTGTATTATAACTACAATGTATATAATCTTTTTCTTCCAAGATAAAATTTGCTGTATAAAATTAATGTGCGAGCCGTTAGGTCCATTGTATAATGTTGCTTTCTAAGGCTTTAAACATAGTCTGTGTGGTAAAGTCAAGTTCAAAAAATAGTCAAAAGGGTGATGACTCACTCAATCTGACCTCTAAAAATAGACCTGTGACAGTGGAGGTCATTTGCTTATCCTTTCAGCAAAATCTGGAGTTGATAAGGAGAATTTTCAGCTTCTGCAGAGCAAGGTTCCACCTAAGTCTGAATTGTCTAATCCAGTTGTTCTCAAACTTGAGTGTGTTTCAAAATCACCTGGAGGGCTTGTCAAAACGTACATTGCTGAGTTTCTGGTTCAGTAAGTCTGGGGTAGGGCCCCAGAAGTTGCATTTCCAGTAATTTCCCAGGAGATGTTAGTGCCAATTTACCTATCAAGCACAGGGTCTAAAGCTCATTTTATTTTTAGTGTACTCTAATAATAGTTTGATTTTAATCTTTCTTAAAATCAGAAGAAAATAATTAATATGACAATAATTAATATGTGAGGAATCCACCCTAGACTATATTCATCTTTATACGAATGTAATCTCAAACCATTAATTCTAATTTTTTTAAATGAAGGGAAGGGCATATGAAAGCAAAAGTGTCCCTGGTCCTTGAAAGTCATGATGTGGCCTTGTGTGACGTGTGATGCTCTGTAGGAAGAAGTTATTGAGAGCTACTATTCCAAACTTACTGATCTTTTGAGATTTGTTTGGGATTTGTTTTTTTATCATGAACCATTTTGACTCTGTGCTGTTTTTACCCATAACTAAAACAGTTTTTAGGCCCTCTGTACAATGTAAAGCAAGTCAACTAAACAATATGCTAACTTAAGTTCATGAGGTGACACAGAGAACAACCAATGTTCACAAAGGTGTATCTGATGCGCTTGTTCCATTCTTTTTTTTTTTTTTTTCGGTACTGGGGATTGAACTCAGGGGCATTCTACCTCCGAGCTACACCCCCAGCCCTATTTTTTTTATTCTTTATTTTGAAACCGAGTCTCACTAAGTTGCGGAGTGCCTTTCTAGGTAGCTGAGGCTAGCCGCGAACCCGGATCCTACGGTCTCAGCCTCCCGAATGCTGGGATTACAAGCGTGCACCACCACGCCCGGCCGCTTGTTCCATTCTTACTCAGATGAAAGTTGCAAACTACAATCTACATGTATTTTGCCCCTATGATTGCAAAAGGACTAATTCAAAAATTCAACCAGCTGTATGCAGTCATGCTCTTATATCCCAGCTACACTAGAAGCCGAGGCAGGAAGATCCCTTGAGTCCAGGAGTTCAAGGTCACCCTGGGCAACATAGCAAGATCCTGTCTCAAAAACAAAGACAAGGGATTGGAGATTTAACTCAGTGGCAGAGTGCTTTCCTAGCATGTACAGGGCCTTGGGTTCAATCCTTGGCATCAAAACAAACAAACAAAAAAAAGCAAAAGAGAAACAAAGAAATTCAACCAGTGAAAAATTTATACCATAAGACAATACTTTAATAACACATTCTGGACTGTCCTAAAAGTACTTTCTCACTTAGGATCCATTGGTGCCTTTAGCCACCTGTAGGCATTGGATTGAGCAGCAGGCAATGCAGTAGGCATTGGATTGAGCAGCAATACTGTGTTTATCAGGAATAAGAACAAGAAAACAGTCCCCATGCCTCAAATCAATCACAGGAAAAGTTAAGTCAAAACAAACAGCCCCTTATTACCATGGAATAACTTCTGTTTTTGTTAAAAGTACAGTATTCCTCTTCCTCCCAAATTCACTCTAGTAAGTGAATAACTTTGTAGTTCAACCTAACACCTTCAGCCTTCTCAAAACTCTTCCCTACTTAATGAAATCACTAATGAAAAAGAGATCTCATTGAAACCAATAGATGAAGCTTTCACTGTATTCATTCTGATATTTAAAACATCTTGTAGATTCATTTTGAAAAAATACAGGACCTACCTACTGACAAGCAAAAAGAACAAAACAAAAATATTCTATAATCCCACTCCAGGGATAAAATTGGTAATAGTTTGGTATTATTGAAAATATTGTTGGTTGTTTCATATGTAGTATTTTAAAAAACAGATGATATGCTTTTGCTATTTTACTCTAAAGTTTATTGATATATTTTAAACATGATAAATAAATCATTGGATTAAAGTTCCTTTGGCACCAAAATGAAAACAAAGCAAAAAAGAAACAAAAAATTCAACCAGTGAAGACCGTAAACCATACAACAATACTTTAATAACAATCTGTGTTATTCTACATGGATAAAGTTTTTGTTTTTATGGAACTGATTCCTAATTATTGAAGATTTAGGATGCTCCTTATTTTCTCGGTTACAAACCGTGTTCTGATGTCCATTTCTCATATGTGTGATTGAACGTGTATTTCTTTACTTTGTAGAAATGAAATCTCTGGCTTATGGGGTCTGGTATTTTTAAGGTTTCTAATTCATATATTCCAGTTGTACTTTAGCTCTCAAACTCCTCCAGTCATGGTGACAAGGAGATACTATATGGTAAGACTAGGTCTGGTATAAAAAGACCAATGGACATTTACCAACAATTGAGATCTCTGGCAAAAGACCAAAGTGTAATCTCATCCATTATATAAATGAGTATGTCCAGGCTGGGGGAAGGTGAGAGGAGGCAGGAGAGGCAGAGGCTCTGGGCCACAGCAACCTGCTCTGCCTCTGTTCCCTGGCCCCTTCCCTTCTTACCAGCTACCAACAGGTCTATATATGGCCAGAAGACTCTTTCCACTGCAGTTGTAGAAGCAATGATGGTGGGAGAAAAATTATACAACCTTCAAAAATTAAAAGAAAAAAAAAAAAACCTGAAAAACTATCCTTTAACGGTGCTTTGGGGCAAAGTTCTGATGAGCTCATCCAAGTTATACTTCTGAGAAACTTCCCTAAGAGTGAGATTTACTGTTTCTGCCTTTACCTTGTTGTTCTAGAGAAATGATGACAGCCCAGGCTTAGTGACAAGTGACTCTAGAAGAGTTGCTTCCAAAGCAGGATGATAAATAAGTTTCACCCTTGTGCGGGTCAGCTTTCCATTAGTGGGACAAAACACTGGAGATAATCACTTAAAAGGTAGAAAGGTTAATTTTCACTCATGGTTTCAGAAGTTTTAGTCCATGGTCACTTGGCCTTGATGTGTTAGACCGGTGTTAGGACAGAACATCATGGTGGGAACATGCAGCATAGGAGGCCTATTCACCTTCTAGCAGTCAGGAAGTCAAGAGAAAGAGAGGGACTGGGGTCCTAATATCCTTTTGACTGTGTACCCTGGATGACCTAACTTCCTCCAAGTAGGCCCCACTTACTAAAGGTCCCACCACCTCCCAGTAGCATCGAGGGCTGGGAACCAAGCCTTCAATCACAGAGGCTTTTGGAGAATATTTCAGAGCTGAACTCTAGCAACTTTTAATGGCAATGAGTGGTGGTGAGTCCCTGGGGTGCTATGTTGAGAAGGGTCCTGGAGCTACCCCCATAGGTAAGGCAGAGGGCTGAGATCAATGGGCAATGTCTGCCACAGGCATAGAAACAGAGGCTGGAACCCAGGATACCCCAAATTTATGATACCTCTTCTAAAGTCCCCCCCCCCCTTTTTTTTTTTTTTGCAGGATTGAACCTTTTTTTAGGGGATTGAACCTAGGGGCATTCTGCCTCTGAGTCACACCCTCAGCCCTGTTTTTTATTCTTTATTTTGAAACAGGATCTCACTAAGTTGTGAAGGGCCTCACTAAGTAGCTGAGGCTGGCTGTGAACCTGCAATCTTCCTGTCTCAGCCTCCCAAGTACTGGGATTACAAGCATGCACTACCACACTGGCTTAAAGTTCCCTTTTAAATAATTCCTTATTGTCAGTCACCAAAACAGTACCCTACTGATTTTTCCAGAGTCTAGTCTGTACATTGCACACCTTGACTTCAGTTATAGTGATAGAATCCACTTGAGCAAGGCTTTCTATTCTTTTATTTATTTATTTATTTATTTATTTATTTATTTATTTATTTTATAATTGAAAAGTGTGTGTGGCGGGGGATACTGGAGATTGAACCCAGGGCATTCTACCTCTGAGTTACACCACCAGCTAGCTCGCTCTCTCTCTCTCTCTCTCTCTCTCTCTCTCTCTCTCTCTTTCTTTCTTTCTTTCTTTGGAAACAGGATCTTGCTAGGCTACTGAGAGTCTGGCTAAGTTGCTGAGGGTGGCCTCAATCCTATGATTCTCCTGTCTCAGCCTCCCAAGGACTGAAATTGCAGGCATGTGCCATGCCCTACTCATGAAAACATTTTAACTTATTTCTGTTTACAGTTTTTTCCCAATTTTTTCTGTTTCTTTTCTTTAAAAAATAATTCAAAAATGTTTATTAAATTTATTGCAACCCTATGTGAGGGATATAGAACATAAATTAGAAAAAGGAATAAGAAAAAGAAAAACAAAAGATAAGAGAACAAAGGTGAAGCAGACGCCTGCAGGAATTTGTAGCAGGGAGAGAAAGGTACAACTTATGCTGAAAAAAAAAAAGAAAAAGAAAATGAGAGTGAATGTGGATTGAAGCTGTGAAGAAAAGGGAAAAAGAAGATGGAGAAAGAAAGGAGAGAGGCCCATAGTTTTTGAAAAGACTATTCTAATAAAAATGAGCCAAGACTGAGCACAGACAAAAGGAAACCCCTACCTAATGTTATGGAGGTCATCTGAAGTCTGCTTTGAGAGGCTGTCTCCCTGGGAGCCCAGGAAGAGCTCTGTTCAATATGCAAGTGCGTGTTGAACAAGGGATCTAACAAGTCCCATTGGCCAGTTTCTCCCAACAGCTTGCTTTGGGGCATACCTAACTTCTATTAGGGCTGATAGTTTGTTTCAGGACAATGAATCATCACAATGGTGACATCTTGTAATATTCTCATATGCGAATTTCCTGAACTCAATAGAAGCCAGTGCAAACCTGCTGTTAGAGGTGATGGTGCCTGGTAAGACATGTGATATAAATAATCAGTGTGGGGCTGTCATGTGACAGCAGACATTCAAACTGGAACTGTCATTCCTCTGAAGCCATTGTGATGTTTTTTGGGTTTTTTTTTCTTTTTTTGCAGTACTGGGGATTGAACTCAGGGGCATTCTACCTCCGAGCTACACCCCCAGCCCTATTTTGTATTCTTTATTTTGAAACCAAGTCTCACTAAGTTGCAGAGTGTCTCACTAGGTAGCTGAGGCTGGCCACGAACCTGAATCCTCCGGTCTCAGCCTCCGAATGCTGGGATTAAAAGCGTGCGCCACCACACCCGGCTCATTGTGATAAGTTTTAACCCTCAGAATAATCCTGAAATATCAATATGCAAGTTTGACCAAAAATTTCTTGTGAGTTACTTCCTGTGAACATATTGGTGCTTTGGGAATTTTAATTTTTATTTTTTTTATTTATTTTTTTTGTACAGGAACTGAACTCAGGAGCATTTTACCTCTGAGCTATACCCTCAATCCTATTTTATTTTGAAACAGGGTCCTGCTAAGTTGCCGTGGCTAGCTTTGAACCTGCATTCCTGTTGTCTCTGCCTCAGAATGTTATTTTTAGTTTCTTGGCCTGTACTAGACCCCTTGGCTAGTCTTTTATTTTTTGAAGCAGCAACTGACTTAAAAAAAGTTTAAATGTACACAGACATCCATTTTTAACATTTAAGTAATATATCACTATAAAAAAATTAAAACTGAATAGCACTTCAAAAAGAAGATATTAGATATAACATCTTAGTAGATATTATATATAAAAAAGAGTTATACCTCAATCTGCAGGCATAACTACTGTTAACAGTTTCCCCTCTCGCTGTTCAGCATGTCAGGCACATTTCAGCCGCAGGGCCTTTGCACTTTCTAGTCCCTGTACCTGGAATATTCTTTCCCCAGCTATGTCCATGGCTTTCTTCTCGTCTCTTTCAAGAATTCACTCAAATATCATGTTCTCAGTGAGGTCTTTCTGGAATTTTCAACACCTAACCCCTCTGGCTAACATTCTCTATCCCTTACCTCAGAATTCACCTGTCAATATGCTATATATTTGATTAATTTTATTTATTGTCTGCCCCTTCCCAATTTCAAACTTTATAAGAATAGAGAGTTGTGTCTATTTTATTCCTGCTGAATCTCCAGAACCTAGATAAATGCCTGATGCATAGTAGGTACTCAATATATATTTGTTATAAATGAGTTCACATTTGTTTCTAGAAATATTGTATGTATATGTTTATACATACAGTTTGGCAACTTTTTTAAAGTACTCAGAATTATGTCATAGATGCCGGGTGTGGTGGCACACGCTTGTAATCCCAGAACTTGGGAGGCTGAGAGAGGAGGATTTGGGTACACGGCCAGCCTTAGCTGCTTAGTGAGGCCCTCCACAACTTAGTGAGAACCTGTTTCAAAATAAAGAATAAAAACATAGGACTAGGGGTATAGCTTGGAGGTAGAATGTCCCTGGGTTCCATCCCCAGTACCACACACACACAAAAAAAGAATTATGTCATAGATATCTTGCCATTTTGGTACTTACAGATATTCCTCATTCTTTTTAATGGCTACACAATTTTCCTCATGAAACAAATATAAACTGTTCTTCTGGTAGATAGATATGATTTTACCCCAATTTTTGGGTAGAAATTAACTTAGCAATGAATGTCCCTGTCTGTATTTTCTCTTTGAATCCTTTAATACTAAAACAAAGTTCAGGTTACCAGACGTTACTTCTTGGCAAAGCTTTCATATAAAGTATTTGCAGTATGCTGCATTTCTTATGGCTAAAAACTTGTGTAACTACCTCATGAAAGATCACACCATTTATTTGTTATTAGCTTATAAGTGAGTGAATAATTCTTATTCTTTCCATTTGTCATAGAGTACATTTTTCCAAAGTTCCCAGCAAGACACAAATGGCACATCCAAAAGGGTGTCACCAGAGGGTTTAGTAAAGAAATTATTTGTGAAAAGTGTGATCAGGCTAAAGAAACCAACAAGAGTGAGTGAAACACCCCAGGGCTGACACAGTGGGAAGCTGTGACCAGACCTGGGTGAAGGATAAAGAGAGGCCGCAGCTACTGGAACCCGGTGAGACCTGCCGCTAGGAAGGGAGCCACTCGCTAGGAGTGGTGTTCTCAAACAGAAGCATATCACCGCTGCTACCCGGTAACAAGCGATCTGGGAGAAAAGAGACAGCTTTTCCTCCAACCCTTCCAGGTCCTACTAGAGCCTTTCATGGGTTGGGCTCCCACAGAAACCAGGGAGCAAGGGAGGCAGTTAAGCAGTCCATAGACTGTTAGCTTCCTGGGATCAGAACGGAATAGGGATGATAAAGCACAAGTTTAGAGGGATGATAGAAAATATCTGTTGCCAATAGTCTTTGCATTCATTTTGCTTCTCCCCTCCACATTTGATTAGCTTCCTGGGCATAACCAGGGAGTTCCAATACCAAAATGTCTGTAGTAGGCGGCACTGCCAATGCAGGTAGAATTCACAGTGGCAGATCATTCAGGGTGCTGGTGCCTTTCTGGGCTCTTAGATAAGAAGGTATAGCACTAACTGAAAACTTCTACTGATGTAGCGATGATAAATCCTTTAGGGTGCTTGGACTAGTACACATCTCGAAAGTGTGATCCGGAGCCAGATAATCTTGGCATAAAATTCTTACTTCTGGTATTTGCTAGTCATATGAACTTGGGCTGAGCCTGTGCAGTCCCAACATGTTAGCCACCTGTGGCTCCTTCAATTCATAACCACGTAAATGAAGAGTGAGTAAAAGTTAATTTTCTCTTGCCACAAGTCAAGAGCTAATAGCTCATGTGGCTGAGTGGCTACCATAGTGGACAACCCAGATGTAGGACACTTCGTCATAGTATGACATTTTACTGGACAGTGCTGGGCTGGACACCTAAAGTCTTTGAACTCATCAGAGAACCATACTTGTGAGCTTTTCTGAGGATTAAATACCTTAATATGCACAAAATTGCCAGTAGCCTGAAGGATGCTGAATAGGGGCTCAATAAATAGGAGCTATAGTAACAACAGCAGCAGCAACAGAAGCAGCAACATCATTGTGGTGTATCATGTCCTTGGTAGGCACTTCCAGCAATGTTGTTACGAGAGGCCCCTTGCCAAAGCTAGTGAGGCTGCTAAGCCTTAACAATGGTCACCCAGCTATTACTGATGAGCCCTGCGTATCGTGGAGCCGAAAGCCTCCCGACGTTGCTAAGGAGTGATAGCAGACTTCCATGTTGCAGGCGTGGTCATGCCTGGCTCTTGTTGAAAACACTGCTGTAGCCTAAGACATTCTTATATTTTTCTACTGGTTTGGAATGCTCCGTCAACATGTGCTTTTCACAGATTCTGATCTTGTTATCCTTGTATCTGCAAAGAAAACGTGGTTCTAACATTCCACAAGGACGTTTATCAGTCTAAGCTTATGGCCCACCAACTGTCATCTCTCTACATCGTATCAAGTGACTATGTGACTCCTCTTTTCAGAGAATTATTTAGGAATCATGTAATCTAATCTATAGAACATACAGGGGATTTGTGGGGATTGGTTTTAGATTTTCTAGAATGGATCTTCTATTCCTTAAGTGGGATGAGGAAACTATGACCAGCAACCAAACATAACTCATTTCTTCCACTTTTCTGTTGCCATATCTCCATACCCATATTCTAAACCACCATTTTCTCTTGTCTTTCTGCAATCAGTTTTCCACTTTGTTTAGGGCAACTATTAGAAAATAATCCAAATACCTATACATAGTCTTTTATTTTCATCAATGAACTTGCTTCTAAATGTGATTATTTCTTTCTGCTGATCCTGGCCCCTCCTCCCCCACCTACACTCCTTTCACTTGTACTTCTAGATTTAAGCTCTATATGAAGAGAAATACTGTCTGCTCATTGAACATCAGGTTATCAGCACCCAGGAAAGTGTTTGGAACAGAATAGAAGTTTTCAAAAGGCTTCAAGGGCATCTTGAGTCAGGATTTAAAGAGGAAGCTGCAAACCTCTGAATTACGATCAAGCACCATGTTTACTACATTCCATTGTCTTTCTCCAAAAGCCCAGTAAGATTTGTAGCGGGGTTTAACCTTGTTATGTTTGGACCATGGCCCTTTAGGATGGCTCAGTGAATCTTACGGGCTCCTTTTCTTAACAATGTTTAAATGCATACATTTAAAAAAGATAATGAAGAAGGACAATTATACTGATATACAGTTATCAAAATACTTAAAAACCTCCAAGTTTTGATACAGTAGTAGGTGTGCTTTTTACGGCAGTGGTGAAGAATGATACTGAGTGGACAGTCTCAGATGACTAATTTTGAGAGTTGAGAAGTTTATAGTCGATATTTTGAGATGATGGTGATAATCATAATGATATATGAAGTGGTCTGTGATTCCTATTGGTGACAAAGTCTTAGGTACTTCTAATACTTCTGGGGCTTTTTGTCTATATTCTCCACTTAAGGAATTTATGAGTTTCAATTAAGTGTTAATAAAAATGCAGGAGCACTTTTTTTCTCATCCAAGTTCAGAGACTGCCAAATTCTACATACAGGTTTGTGTGGGTCCCTGGGTCTCAGGTGAAGGGGTTTGAACATGAGTGTGAGGCTGCATGTTTTGAGGTGAGTATGTCTGTGAACCTTGGTTGTAAGTCCATTCTCAACCATGGTACTTAACTTGGATATCACCTGCAGCCTCAAGTAAGATACTAGGCCTTCTCCTCCCCCAACTCCCCCCCTCCTTCTTCTTTTTTTTTTTTTTTTTTTTTTTGCCACTGGTGTTATTTGTTTCTAATGTAAACTGCTGAAAAAACACAGAAAAATAACTTCACTTATTACTTGACCATTAAAAAGTATATAAAACAAAAAATGAGAATCACCTTCTCTTCATCCCATCCTAATTCCCAAAGAAAATTCCTGCTAAGAATTGGTAAACATAGCCGGGCGTGGTGGCGCACGCTTGTAATCCCAGCATTCGGGAGGCTGAGACCAGAGGATCCGGGTTCGCGGCCAGCCTCAGCTACCTAGTGAGGCACTCCGCAACTTAGTGAGACTCGGTTTCAAAATAAAGAATAAAAAATAGGGCTGGGGGTATAGGTCGGAGGTAGAATGCCCCTGAGTTCAATCCCCAGTACCGCCAAAAAAAAACCAAAAAAAAAAAAAAAAAAAAAAAAGAATTGGTAAACATACTGCAAGATTTTTGAAAACATGGATGTGTATATATGTATATGTGTACAGCAAACATATATTTCTAAGAATGGAATGATACTGAACAAGTTTATTTGCTCCTAACTTTTTTCACTTAATACTATATTTCAGACTATTTTTCTACTCAGCTCATATTTCATTTTTTGAATGATGAATTGGTATTTCTTTGTATGGATGGACCACAATTTTTTGAAATTTTCTAATACATGCTTATTTGCTAAAATAATGCTACATTGCATATTCTGTACACACACACACACACACACACACACACACACACACACATCCTTGCTAGTATTTTGACAAGATAGATTCCTAAGAAAAAATTGTTTGGTAAAAGAGTATGCTTACTTTAGATGTTTTTTTTTTTTTTTTTTTTTTTTGCGGTACTGGGGATTGAACTCAGGGGCATTCTACCTCCGAGCTACACCCCCAGCCCTATTTTTTTATTCTTTATTTTGAAACCGAGTCTCACTAAGTTGCGGAGTACCTCACTAGGTAGCTGAGGCTCGCCTCGAACCCGGATCCTCCGGTCTCAGCCTCCCGAATGCTGGGATTACAAGCGTGCGCCACCACGCCCGGCTTGCTTACTTTAGATTTTAATATAGATTACAAATTACTTAGCAAAAAGGAGCTTAATTTGCACTTCAGTGAGTATCTGTTTTTTCATACTTTTGCCCAGATTGGAAATATATCCAATTATCCATCCTTCCAATTATCAAATATAAATATATAACATATATATGTGTGTGTGTATATATATATATATATATATATATATAATATACATGCATAGGTAGAGTGGCAAATATATATTTACTGGTATATTTTAAGTGGTAAATATAATATATACATATAAATATGTATATATTTACCAATTTGATGAATGAAAATGTTAGCCTACCATATTTATTTTTATTTATTTATTGTGGTACTAGGGATTTAACCCAGGGGCATTCTACCTCTGAGCTACATGCCCAGCCCTTTTCTATTTTTGTTTTGAAATAGGATCTTGTTAAGTTGCTGAGGGTCTCACTATGTTGCTGAGGCTGGCCACAAACCTGTGATCCTCCTGTCTCCGTCCCCAAAGTACCAGGATTACAGGCATGTGCCCCACACTCAGATCAGCTTACTGGTTTAATTCATTTACTTTATCTTGATTACTAGTGAAGTTGATCATCTTGTAAAGATTGACCATTTATATTTCTTCCTCAGAAAATTTTCTCTGAATCCATATCTTCATTAGTATTTGTACTAGGCATTACCTTTCATGTATTAATTTGTAGATGATGTTCCTTGTACAGTATATTGAATAGCCCTTTATCAGTAGTAGGTGCTACAAATACTTTTTCCCAGTCTTTGTTCTCATTCTCTCTCTCTCTCTCTCTCTCTCTCTCTCTCTCTCTCTCTCTCTCTCTCTCTCTCCCTCCCTCCCTCCTCTTCAATGTGATTTAAATGTGCAAACACTAATCTTTTGCTAAGGAGACGGTTTTAACTCCTGCTTCTCAGAACAGGCAGATCCACCTCCAGAGCAGAGAGATACGTTCTTAGATAGGGTAATGGCAATACTCATCCTCTTTCTCATTGTAAAGATTCTGAAGCTCTTCATATGACATTACTGGAAGAAATGAAAAGCTGAAATGGATGGGACTCACAGGGAATCACATAGAAATGCTTTCAAGAGAAAGCACCTATATTGGGCGCAGTTCGTACAACCCAATTATGAACAATCGGTTGTGCTGAATGAGGTCAGTCTCACCATTGTCTGATGAGACAAACAGGTCATTAGAGCTGTCGAGTTGCTCAAATGAAGGAATCAAGTGAAATGTTGCAAGAAGAATCCGGTATTGTTAGCATTTATTGTTGAATATTAGACTGCTGGATGATAAATGATTGAAAATTTGTATTTGGTGATTTATTTTTCTATTCCTCCGTACACATTTATACACATTATTTTGCCCCATACTCCGGAAGATGACATTAATGCTCTAATGAATGTCAGTGGACATGTTCCTTTGTTTATCTCTGTGTCTGGCTGTGCAAGCTGCTTATTGACATGGTAGTCCTGAATAGCACTCATACAGCTATCGTTTTATTCATCTTGAGTTCTCTGCTATCCAAATAAAAATGGATCTCCTCAGGCATCAGCTTGTAATTGTTGCCTTTGAAATAGGGAACTAAACTGGCTGCCTCAGCATCTGTGGAGTTCGGCTCATTCTATCACCTTCCAGAATTATAATTCCCCATTTAGAGTCTTAGAAAGGTGGGGATGGGGGATGGGAGAGAGAAGACATGACTGATCAAAGAATTCATGGTGCTATGAAGTGGATTTTCATGATTTTTTTTCTCCTCTTCTTTTCTCTGTCTGAACAGGTGTTGCACTTTACAGAAAAGTTATGCTTTTTAAGAAAGTCACCTACAAGGTGAATTTCTATATAGCACATTATGGTAGTATATCGACTGCTATAAAGATCCATTTTTCAGGGGAAAATCTTGATCCCCACATCTTGAAACTCACACATGTATCACAAGTGCATTTGAAAGTAAACACAAACACATTTAAATAAAACAGGAGGGCTGCATCCAAGAATAAATTACAGAACGGGAACACCAAGGAGCTTGGGTCACTTTTGCATTGAAAACAAGTATCCTGAGGATTTAAAAGAAAAATAGCAAAGCCACTGTGTTGAACAGAACATGCCAGGGGCAGAACTAAACAACTGTCTTATGAAAGACATTTTTCACTTTTAACCAGAGTGTGCTTATGTGCACACGATAACACAGTCATCAAGCGAGAAGTGAATAATTTAGCTCATCAACAGGTCGCTGCATGTCAAACTGATGCAATGCCAACTGGTTCATTTGGATATTTTCTCCCTTAGAATATTTGTCTTAGAAATATTGAAAGAAAGAAAGAAAGAAAGAAAGAAAGAAAGAAAGAAAGAAAGAAAGAAAAAGGCTGAGTGTGGTGGCACACACTTGTAATCCTAGTACTTGGGAGTCTGAGACAGGAGAATCGCAGGTTTGAAGCTACCCTCAGCAACTTAGTGAGGTTCTCAGCAACTTAGTGAGGCCCTGTTTCCAAATAAAAAATAGGTCTGGGGTGTTTATCAGAGGTAGAAGACACCTGGGTTTCATCCCCAGTAACATACACACACACATGAAAAAAGAAAAGAAAAAATAAAGGGAGGGAGGGAGGAAGGTATGGAAGGAAGGAAGGAAGGAAGGAAGGAAGGAAGGAAGGAAGGAAGGAAGGCAAGCTCCAGTAAAAAAAAAAAAAAGCCCTGAAAGTACATTTCCCCAAACCTGGATTCTTTGCCAACTTTGTGGGGAAATTACTTGAGATTTCTGAATCCTCATTTCCTTGTGGAGAAATGGAAAGTCTTAGCATTGTGTCAAAGGGTTGTAAGGCTAAACTGACATACTGCAGATAAATGTGTATATATATATATATATATTTCAGGGTTCAGGAACAACCTATACACTTATATTTTATAGTATATGGTATATTCTGTGAACATTTCTATATTTCTACTTCTATATGAAATTAAGAGTTTATACATGACATACAAGGAGAAGCATGGTGTCAGTGGTTTAGCCTTCCCAGAAATGAGCCAAGTGTGTCCACAGGCTAAAAAGGAAGCTTGGCTCTCACTAGTATAATTCAAGAACCAAATAGTTTTCAGTCATTCACTAATTCACGCCATAAAATGGCATTTGTTGCCCACATGTGCTATACACGTGCTAGAGCTGGCTGGGAGGCCTCTGCTCGCCAGGATTTTGTGATCTAGTAGTGAAGGTGAATGAGACAGCTACATATAATAAAGTTTCATAACAGAAACTGGAATAGTATATGGTGGGAAAAATGTGTATCATTCCTGAAGAGTGTCACGTATCGGCAGATATTTAATAAACAGTTTTGGTAAAGA
Source organism: Graphiurus murinus (assembly GCA_004027655.1). NCBI lineage: Eukaryota > Metazoa > Chordata > Mammalia > Rodentia > Gliridae > Graphiurus > Graphiurus murinus. The sequence continues at coordinate 53,734 of PVLC010004878.1, read as the reverse complement.
TGGAAAGAAAGAGATTGAGCTTGAGCCAGGCGTGGTGGCGCACGCTTGTAATCCCAGCATTCGGGAGGCTGAGACCAGAGGATCCGGGTTCGTGGCCAGCCTCAGCTACCTAGTGAGGCACTCCGCAACTTAGTGAGACCCGGTTTCAAAATAAAGAATAAAAAATAGGGCTGGGGGTATAGCTCGGTGGTAGAATGCCCCTGAGTTCAATCCCCAGTACCACAAAAAAAAAAAAAAAAAAGAGATTGAGCTCTCATGGAATCATCTTGACATCTCCATGTGTAAATGCACGTGTGTGTGTGTGTGTGTGTGTGTGTGTGTGTGTGTGTGTTTCCATTTTTTTGGCTTATTTTCCACACTGGATCATTCATGAAAGTCTTTCTTTGAGCTCAGGCTCACTTACTTCACTCCCGTATGAACTCAGATACAAGATTATCTACCAGACACAAAAGACAGGAAATCGGCCAATTGGATGCTTTCTTTCAAGGATGTAACTAATTTTGATCATGACTAATCTTGCTGTTTGGTGAAATAATGCATCTCTGTGCTGACTGTATAATTTAATTTGTACAGCTTGAATGACTGCCTTTCAAAGTATACAAAATGGTGTGTGTGTGTGTGTGTGTGTGTGTGTGTGTGTTTGTGTGTGTACTAGGGATTGAACGCAGCCACATTCTACCTCTGAACTACACCTCTAGCCTCTTTTTTTTTTTTTTTTTTTTATCTTGGAATGGTCTTGCTAAGTTGCTGAGAATCTTACTAAGTAGGTGAGGCTGGCCTCAAACCTGTGAGTCTCCTATCTCAGCCTCTCAAGTACTGAGATTACAGGCATGTACCACCATGCCTGACTCTGAAAAAGCAAAAATTTTTTTAAAAAGTCAGCCATAGTATATATAATCTATATGGGATCTGTATTCCTGTACTTTTATTGTGTGACATTCAGACAATAACCACAACCATCAATTCTCTAGATTCCCCAGATTCTAATTACCTGGGATATTTGATTTTCTGAAACGTGTTAGAATTACTAAGCTTATTTGGCACTTAAAACAAATTTACTTGCTAAGGAGATTTCATAAAAAGTAATTTAACTCTGGGCCTCTTAAGGATACATAAAATGAAAGGAAGGTATCCGATTTTCGGTTTTGTTTCTCCACTGGCCTCTCTCCTCTGGTTTCTCCCTTGTCTATAGAAGTTCTGCAGGCAGTTCTCTGTAGCAATGGTCCTATTGCTCCATTGTTCTGTTTGCTTCGGCACCGGCCCTACATCGCAGTTTGAGATCTTGTGTGGTGTGAGGGGCATGGGATAAATAGAAAGGGAAGGGTGACTGTCAGAATCACTAGGAAGATGTATGTTCCTGTTTGCCCCCCTCTGCATCCCAATCAGTTATAGGACCAGAGGCCAAATGATCTAAAAACGGTCCATGAGTCTGTTCTAAAGGAGCACTAGGCTTCATTTACATGTAGACATTACACAACTTGTTAAAAAATAGTGTTTAGCCAGCCTCAGCTACCTAGTGAGGCACTCCACAACTTAGTGAGACCCTGTTTCAAAATAAAGAATAAAAAATAGGACTGGGGGTATAGTTCAGAGGTAGAATGCCCCTGGGTTCAATCCCCAGTACCGCAAAAAAAAAAAAAGGAAACCTTTAAAAACTAAAATAAAGCTGGACACAGGGAACACTTCCATGATCCCAGTACTTGGGAGGCTGAAACAGGAGAATCACAGGTACGAGGACAGCCTCAGGAAGATAGTAAAATTCTCAGCAACCTAGCAAGACTCTGTTTCAAAACAGAAAAGGGGAAGGGCCCGGGAGGTATAGCTTGGAGGTAGCATGCTCCTGGGCTCAATCCCCAGTACTAAAACAAAATCAAAACAAATCCTAAAACAGAGTTTTTCCAAAGTGAGTATATTTAGTACCCAAACCAACACAGGGATGCCTATGGAGAATCTATAATAAATAGAAAGCATGGAAAGTAGATCTGGAATGAAAAGAACAGATCCTAAATCAGACACTTTCTGGCAGTGTGAACTTAGGTTACTTTCAATTTTGCTGAGCTTTGGTTTCCTGATCTCCAAAAATGGGGACAAATAATATCCTTCTCATGGGATTCTTGAATGCTAAATGAGATGGTGACCGTAGTGGCATGGTTAGCATTTTGAAAAACGTGCACTCCTAATAGTAATTGTTAGCAATCCATCACAGACAGCCCACAAGGCAAGCGAGAGGCCCTGCCATTGTGCCATTGTCCGGGTATGGATTTCAGTTGGGCTGGACCAGCAGTCCGAATGAGAACAAAGGAGGCAACAGCTGGTGGGAGCTGGTAGAGTAGCTTTCCTGGACCCTGAGGGACTGCAGATTGTGCAGAACAATCAAAGCCAAGTTAGGAGTTGGGGTCAGAGATCACAATGAGGCCAGAGGTCAAGTGTGGCGACTTCTGGTCAAAAACTAAGGAGCAGAATGCTCAGAAGCTGGAGCTCCAATCCCTGTCAAGGGTCAAAGGCAGGCAAATGGTTGTGCCCACAGACATCGTGTTCCATTAGAGGCCTTCGTTGCCAGAAATCTTGCATGAATTCTCTGCCACCCTTGAAAGTGAATAGCTGATTTCATAGGTGGGGTCAGCCAGCTGTCTGAGAGAGCATAGATGTACAGCCCTGTAAATGATCACATCATGCAGCAATTAACAGGAAGCATTCTAACAAAATCATCAACTTCTTCCAAGAGGTTAGGCAGTGTCCCCAAAGATGCACAATACTTGACAAATTCTTTCTTATAATTTACAAGTTGTGGCTAACTTTTTTCTTATTTCCTTTGAATTTTCTGCATCTTTCTGCCCTGCCCTTATACCTTTAAATTGGTATTATCAGAATTCACTTAACATAAGCTCTCTTAGCTTCATACTTCTAATTGTTTTATGTCTTAACTAATGTTTTACGTTGTTCCTTTATTGATACCAAACATCCATCCATTCATTCATTCATTCATTCATTCCACCATTGAATGATTCAACTGCTTGACCAGAAAATATTACGTATCTTCTGCATTATTACTTTAAAGGGCTATTAGAGTAAAATGAGATAATATGAATGCAGATGTCTGGCAAATAGTACATACTCAATCCAAGGCCCAGGGCTGGCTGATCTACTGATTATATAGTATGCTGTGTATTTTACAAACTGTTTTGTATTTTTGTTTCTGTATTAAGCTAATAGTTTCCATGTGACATAGGGAAATGGGCATACAGTGATATCTCACTGAGGTTTTGGATCCATTTAAAGGATAATTATGTTGAACTCTGTGTGCTGATTTGCTACTTGACATCTTTTCAGTGAGATCTCCCTTCATATCTCCCACCCACTTGGCGAATTGGATTGTTAGTTTTCCATTGTTGAATTTTGAAAATTCTTTCTATATTCCTTTGTTGGCTAGGTGGTTTGCAACTATTTTCTTCACATGTGTAGCTCTTTTCCCCATCTTTTTAGTAGGGTTTTCCACAGAGCAAAAGGTTTAATTTTGATTAGGTCCAATTAAATCTAGTTTATCATTTTTCCCCCTTTTATAAGAATTTTGCTTTTGGCATCAAGTCTAAACTGTTTGCCCAGCCACAAATCCTGAAGATTCTCTCCTATATGTCTTTCTAAATGTTTCAGATTTTTATGCTTTAAAACCTTTTAAATTTGAAAATTTTAATGTTTTACCTTACAGTCTATTATCTATTCTGAGTCAATTCATTCTTGTCTATGGTATGAGAGTTAGGCAGACACTGACTATATTTCTGCTCACATCTGTCCAGTCACTTTAACACCATTTGTTGAGAATGTTATCTTTCCTTCATTAAATTGCTTTTGTACCTCTGTCAAAAATCAAGGGGGTATATTTGTGTGTGTCCATTTCTGGGCTGGCCTTCTGTTCCAGAGACCTATGTGTCTGTCCCTCTGCTAATACCATACAGTCGTGATTATTGTTGCTTTGTGATGTCTTAAAGTCAGGGAGATGATTCATCCCACTTCATTCTTCCCTTTGAAAACTGGGTTAGCTCTTCTAGTTCCTGTGCCTTTTCACAAAAAATTTAGAAATAGTCTTGTCTGTATGTAAAGGATGCTTACTGGGATTTTGATAGGAATTGCATCAAACATATATCAATTTGGGAGAAATTACATTACCACTATGTCTTTCAGCAAATAAATATGTTATTTATATTTCTTCACTTAATTAGGCCTTCTTTGGTATCTTTCATCAGTGTTTAGTAATTTTTAACACATAAGTACTGCATGCCTAACTACATCATTTTCGATTGATTGTATTTTTAACTTTGATGTTCACTGTTATTCTATAAGTACAATTGAATTTTTTGAACATTTTTTTTTCTTTTGGTATCTGTAAGCTTGTCAAAATTGCTTAATCTGGGAGAGTTGTCTTTTTTTTTTCTATTAGCTTGGTTTTGGGTTTTAAATTCTGTGAGATCATCTACACAGAAAAATCATGTCATCTAGAAAAAGGGGACATTTTATTTATCCCCTCTCTAACTTGTTAACCTGTTTGTTTTTTGTCTATTTAAAATATAACTATATAACTATCTTCTTTTTCATGTGGTACTGGCTATTGAACCCAGAGTCATTCTACCTCTGAGCTACATCCCTAGTCCTTTTTTATTTTTTATTTGGAAATAGGTCTGGCCAGGTTGCTTAAAACCTAACTAAGTTGCTGAGTCTGGCCTTGAACCTGTGATCCTCCTGTCTCAGCCTCCCAAGTACTGGGAATTACAGACGTGCACCACCACACCCAGTTAAAATATAACTGTCTCAATTATTTCCTCAATATACATCTAGAACCACAAAAGATAATATAATTTTTACTTCAAAATCAAACACTTTAGAAAACTCAAGAGAAATAAAGTCTATTGTATCTAACCATAGTTGTTTGTTTTTTCAAAAGTTACATGCAAAAACAATCACATTTTTTTTCCTTTCTAACATTCTAAAGTCCATCTTCTATCATTTCTGTTTACAGAATTTCCTCTAGCTATCCTTTTATGGAAGGCTAGCTGGTGACAAATTCTCTTCATTTCTCTTCATCTGAGAATTTCTTGAAAGACTCACTAAAGGAAATTCTCTAAACAGAAAGAGAATGATAGAAAATGGACTTTAGAATGTTAGAAATTTGTCTTTTTTCCCTTTCATTCCTAAAGGATATTTTCACCACATATAGAATTTTGCTTTGGCAGTTTTGCATAGCACTTGAAATAATGTACCATTTCCTTCTCGCACGGTTTTTGATGAGAAATTCAGTGCCATTCAAATTGTTTTTCTCTCATTGTTTCCAAGATTTTTTTCATTGTTTTCAATATTTAGAAGTTTGACCATTACATTAGCTTTTCATCACTGTGAAGTCTACCCCTACCTCCAAATGCTTCCACATCTTGGCTCCTGTTTCTTGGAAGACCCAAATACTACAATTGAGTAACGTGATTTTAAGAGCCTAATTGACTACTACCTCTTATGTGATGGAAAGAAATAAGTATTTCTGTACGATTACTTGGAAAGATCAAATAAAAATATATGGGAAGATTTTATTATCTCTTTAATCAAATTCAAATGCAAGCTGTCCTTGTTAGTTACAGTTCACACAGCCTGGTTTGCCCTGGGCCTGGCCTGTGTTCAGCCACTGGCCTAGGTGGGGTTCATTTCTAGTTTATCATTTAATCTAATGATTGCTTTCTTGTGAGAAGCGCAGACTTATCGCTTTAATTTTTACAGTACTTAGCAGAGCACATGATTTATCAGGCACGTTAGTGACATTACAGCTCCAAGTTGTTTTTTATCCAAATAAACCAGGATTTGGCAACAACATTGCAAAAATTGATGTAATTTGCACGCCTGCAATTATCCCATTCATCACCATCCCAATTTTCTAAATTGTCTTTAAACAAGGGTGTGGTGAGTTCTTGGAGGACTGATAATAGACTATACAACCAGTCTTACCTGTCCGACATCAGTCGTAATTGAAGGTCTCCTGTTATCATCTGGGCCTCCTCAGCTGGGAAGCAAGAGCCGGAGTGTGAGAAGCTATTGCTCATGTAAGCCCCACAACTGATTTGAATGAATCACTTAGCTATTCACAATAACTGATGTAAAATGATTCTGTTGTTGTTGTTAAACAAACTCCTGACATTGAATAGTGTCAGAATAAATTGAAGTTTACCGAAATGCCAAGATCATTAAATAGGATATTTCAAAGCAGCGTGGAAACAAGATAAAAAATAAGCTATTTACCTGGAGTAGATGGCACATTGTTAATGTGAAAAAACAAACAAACAAACAAACAAACAAGTAGAAGACAGGGAGAGGAGAGAGAGAGAGAGAGAGAGAGAGAGAGAGAGAGAGAGAGAATGAAAGATAGAGAGAGAGAGAGTGCCCTATGGAGCCCTGGATGGGTGAGAGTGATAAGAAAGCATGTGACAGTTATATGAGCTCCAGGTTGTAGGGATAGAGATTACCTAAGTTTATCCTCATGAAAGCCCAAAAGTTGTTATTATCCACATTTTTCAGATGGAGAAACTAAGGTTTATAGAGGTTAAGTCGTTTGTTCATGGCAGCACTGGGTTTAAGCCCAGGCCATACGGCTCTAGAGCATTCCAGAGAGTGTATGTTCCTCAGATCAGGAGCATTTCGATCTCAGGGACACCTGTTAGAGATGTGAAATCAGGGGTCTGTAGAGTCAGAATCTGTATTTTGATGAGATTTCTAGGTTATTCTTGTGCTGGAGCCCAGAATCTGACTCCTAATGCTCTGCTCTGCTATCTCCATCGTACCAAAGACCCAGTGCATGTGAGTGCTGAGCCCTGTGTAAGAGCTTAGGAATGAACAAGTATGAGAGGGGTAGAAGAAGAGGTGTCATATTCAAAAAGGATGTGTGAGGGAAGAAGAATCTAGAGTCTAAAAACCAGTATGTCTGATATAAACTCCTAGCAAATTCTAAATCAGAAAGCTCAAAGATGGTGATGAAGAACCAATGTGGAAGAAAGTATCTGTCAAATTAACCTGATTGTGTGTGTGTGTGTGTGTGTGTGTGTGTGTGCGCGCACACACATGCTACTGGGTATTGAACCCAGGAGTGTTTTACCACCACTGTGCTAGACCCTTAGTCCTTTTTTTTTTTTTAATTTTTAAATTCTGAATCAGAGTTTAGTTAAGTTTCTGTGCATTGGCCTAACCTATCTCCTGTCTCAGCTGCACAAATACTAGGATCACAGGCATGAGCCACTGTGCCAACCTAACCTGATCATGTGTTTGACCCTTCCAGTTCCCCCCCCACCCTGCCCCCTTTGAAGTATTGAGAATTGAACCAAGGGGCACTATACCTCTGAGCTGTACCTCAGCCCTACTTTATTTATTTTTTGAAACAGGGTCTCACTAAGTTACTGAGGCCAGCCTCAAAACTGCGATCCACCTGTCTCAGCCTCCCAACTACTGGGATTACAGGTGTGCACCACCACACTTGCCTCTGACTTATTTTTGGAACCCACACAGAGACATCATGAACATACCAGAACCGTATTACACATGGACATGTACATCAAGAATGAAATTTAATAAAACCTTTCATGCTATGCATGTGGATAATATGAATGCATAAAGAGAACTGGAAGAGAATTGAGCAAGTATATCCAAAGGAGGATAATTGATGGAAGCAAATAAGCAAAAAAGGTTCTATTCTTTCACTCATTCAAAGCTTACTTACTGAGCTCCCCACGTAGTTCAATTCTCCATCGGTGTTGGAGATGCAGTGATGAACACAGCAATATCCTGTGATCATGAAACTTAACAACTAAGCAAGTAAAGATAATTACAGATGATGACTAAAAATAAAGCATGCTGCATTGTCTCGAGTGGGCAGGGAAGGCTTTCTGAAGTGCTAATATTTGACCAGAGAGCTGACCATTAAGATAGAAGCAGCCAGGAAAGGATTTGATATAAGAACATTCTAGACCAAGGGACTAGCAAATACACAAAGACTTGGGGCTGGAGGTGGACTGGCATGCTGGCAGAAAGTAAGGAGGCAGATGAGGCTGGAGAAGCCAGGTCAGTGTAATCTTGGAGGCCACAGTAAGCACAAGGGAATTCATTGGAGGATTCTAAATTGTAGCATGATGTGATCTGATTTCCAATTTCAAAAGATTATAGAGTGCCCCATGGAACTCTAGGTAGGTTTAGGATTTATAATGAAATGAGAAGTCTAGAAATAGCATTCAAAATTAGTAAATGAAATGTAAAAGGATATAAACATAGAGATCTGAACTTAGATTAATTACAGCAACAAACAATGTCCAGTACTGATTGAGAGAAACCTGGTTTAGTTGAATTTATAAGAAAAGGCAGATGTTACTTAACTTCATGACCAATATCAGGCAGCAGATAGTGGTTTTCAAAATTTTAACAGAGTTTTGGGCTATATGGAAATACTAAAGATTCCTAAACTTGAGTACATGTCAGAATCACCTGGGAAATGAAAGTTGCATGTGAGCATGTATACACATGCATACACACACACACACACACACACACACACACACACACACACACACACACACATGTACCCATACATGCAGTTTTCTGGAATTGTCTCAGATTTATCTCTAAAAGTGGAACCCAGAATCTATATTTTTAAAATTTAAAAAATGTATTTATTTACTTTGATGCTAGAGGTTAAACTCGGAGGCATTCTACCTCCGAGCTCCCCCCTTAGCCCTATTTTATTTTTTATTTTGAAAAAGGATCTCACTAAATTACTGAAGGTCTCACTAAGTGGCTGAGACTGGCTTTGAACCTGTGATCTTCCTGTTTCAGTCTCCCAAGTATTGAGATTACAGGCATGTGCCACCATACCTGGCTCAGAATTCATATACTTTAAAAAGTTGGGTCTATGAATCAATATTTGAGAATCACATTACTGAATAAATATGAGAAAGATTTGCACTAGATTCAAAGCTCATTAGTCTACCTTGTAGCTTTGGGTTCAATTCAGGGACCACAGGTATTACAATGACCAAAATGTAGCAGGATTTCTTAAAAATTTGGCATCAAGTCCATTTAAGATACAGCACATAGACTTCTTTTTGAAATTCCTTTTTTATTTCTGTCTTTTTTTTTTCCTTTCTGGAAAAATGTGCTATTTTTACACTGAAAACCAATACACAGGTGACTTAAGCTTTACTATTTATATAACTATTTTCTTATGTTTACTGTGTATAAAGCTAATGCCATAGACTCATGAACTTTTGAAACATTTCCTAGAATTAAACATTCCTCTTCCTTGCCCGAGGAGCACAACGGAGAGAAATATTGCCCATTGTAAATCAGAGGGCACACAACAAAAGGGCTATATCAAGGAATCAGAATAGCTTTAGTGGGGGAAAAAAAGAGATAGGGGTAAGGAAACCATATTATGAGAATGCTGGAAAGAACTTGAGATGATAAAATTAAAAAAGTAACTTTTAAAAAATGGTGAGCTGAGGTAAGAATAAATCATGTGAGCTTCATAAAACATGATTAGAATTGTTTCAGATAAGGCAGAACGCCCTAAAAATAATTGTTAATATTCCTCATACTCTGATAAGTTCTTCAACAGAAAGGGATCAAGCAGAAAATGTTAAGAAGGGCCACCTACTATTGAGTGAGGATATTGACTAGGTGTTTGTTAAGATTCCTTCCAACTCTAATAGTCTACGGTTTTAGTTTACCACTTCTATTGAGTTGATCCAAATGGTCTGCCATTGTATACCATTTCCAAAAGACTGCAATCATGAGTTAGCCTTGTTAGGACAAGCTATAACTATAATATAGTGCACAGATCAACTGAAAGGCTGTATTTGGATCCCAACCATCTTCCCATATCATTAAATACATATTTTTTAAAAGAAAAAGCTATGACCTAATGAGGCATGAGATTATTATAGGGATATTTGCCACCCCAACCAGATGGAAGGAGGTAGACTCAGGCACCTTCTGCTAAGGCAAAAATAAACAAATAAAGCAAAATTAAAACAAACACCACCAATAAAATTGGCCAGGGGTGGTGGCACATACCTGTAATCCCACTACTTGGGAGGCTAAGACAGGAGAATTGCAGGTTCGAGGCCAGCCTCAGCAAATTAACAAGGCCCTTAGCAAGTTAGTGAGGGCTGGGGTGTAGCTCAGAGGTAGAATGCCTTGGGTTCAATTCTTTTTTTTTTTTTTTTTTTGCAGTACTGGGGATTGAACTCAGGGGCGTTCTACCTCGGAGCTATACCCCCAGACCTATTTTTTTTATTCTTTATTTTGAAACCGAGTCTCACTAAGTTGCAGAGTGCCTCACTAGGTAGCTGAGGCTGGCCTTGAACCCGGATCCTCTGGTCTCAGCCTCCCGAATGCTGGGATTACAAGCGTGAGCCACCACACCCAGCTTGGGTTTAATTCTTGATAAGAAAAAAAAAAAAAAAGCATTTGGGAGGCTAAGACCGGAGGATCCGGGTATGCGGCCAGCCTCAGCTACCTAGTCAGGCACTCTGCAACTTAGTGAGACCTGGTTTCAAAATAAAGAATAAAAAATAGGGCTGGGGGTATAGATCGAAGGTAGAACACCCCGGAGTTCAATCCCCAGGACCGCA